>PVIA01006088.1:0-103210 GCA_004024845.1 Tonatia bakeri | reverse complement strand
ACCGGTAAATTGGGATTAAATACCTATATCAGAGCATCGTCTTGAGAATTAAGTAAGTCATCTCTCTAGCACAGAGCCTTGCCAATAAATAGCACTTCATATTTGACTGCTGCTATTACCATGATTTTTCTTTTTATTGTTCTTTTTATATGTCTCCTCCTGGCTAAACTTATTCAATGTTTTCTCTATTGGGTTCAAGATACATGTTCAAGCTTCAGGCAATATAAGATGCCTTTTATGACGGTGCCTTGATTGGCCTCCTTTCTCACTTCCTGCTGTTTTCATTTCTTACTCTCCCTTCTAATCATAATGAATTATTTATAATTTTTCCTACAGTACTCTGTCTTTCTCTTTTTTTGCACATTTAAAAATATATTTTGATTTTGACTATTTGCCAAGCTAAATCAAGCACATTCTTTAAAATTCAGTTCCACTAATCTTTCCTACAGAATTTTCCTGCCATTCTCGTCATAATCTACATCAAGTGTCCTGTTTGCTCCAGAATTTCTTGTACACACATGACTCTACAATACTAAGTTATTCAGCATATCAGCATTAGCTTTTCCAAGAGACTCTGTCTTCCAGATACTAACAGTGTCTTATTTACCCTATGTCACTGATTTCTAGCCAGTACCTGGCAAACAGTAGATGGCACTCAAATGTTGAATTGTACAAAGGTATGAGTGTTTGTAGTGATAATGACACAGCATGGATATGATATAATGCATAAAATAATTAATTAATAATTAAAAATAAATAGATACTAAAATGTCTAGGTGAATGCTACACTTATATAAGAAATTATAGGAACCTAATCAACAAAACAAACAAGCAAGCAGAATACATCCAGAGATTCTGAAATAAAGAACAAACTGACAGTAACCAGAGGGGAAGGAGGAGGGGGATGATGGGGGAAAGAAGGGAGATGGTCTTCAAGGAACATGTATAAAGCATCCATGGAAAAAAATTTAAAAAAAGCATCCATGGACAAAGCCAAAGAGGGGTAGGATTGAGGGTAAAAGGCGGGGTGGCTGTGACAGGGGAAAGTAGTGGCAGAAAAATGGAGACAACTGTACTTGGGCAACAATAAAAATATATAGCACTCCAATATATTACAGTTTTAAAAGTTATATTGAAGTATTATAGAACATATATGAAGTTATATAGAGGTTGAAAATGTTAAGCAATATGGAAAATTTCAAGGAAAGGGTAATATTTGTACTGTATTTTGAAGGCATGTGCTGCTTAGCAATAGGGATACTTCCTGAGAAATATATCATTACAGTTTGGTACAGCCTATTGCACTTGGACTACAAGCCTGTGCAGCACGTTAATGTACAAACAACACAAGATGAATCAAGCATAAGAGAAAATAATGCCATCCAGAGACATGTGAGGTTGCTGTCTGCATAACACATATACTATTGTACAGCAAACATGTTTATAAGTAAGATCTAAAACAAAGATAAAGTGTATAATGTAGAAAATACATAAATCAGTACCATGGTCACTTATTATCAAGTATTATGTGCAGCACATAATTGTGTGTGCTGTACTTCTATACAACAGGCAACACAAGGGATTTGTTTACAGTGGCATTATCACAAACAGGTGGGTAATGCATGATGTTATGGTGTTAACCATGGCTGTGATATCACTGGAAGGTAGGAAATTTTCAGATCCATTGTAATCTAATAAGACCCCCATGTGGTCTGTCTTTGACTGAAACATTGCTATGTGCTGCTTGGCTGTACATGACTCAATGGGGTAAAAGTAATAGAGGGGATTTTTAGGAAACAGTTGTATGGAGTCAAAGGCTGAGGGAGGTAATGTGTATGGAACATCTTCTATGTGCTTAGCAGCAAGCTGACCCTGACACTAGTGTTTTTACCTTCTTTTATTCATTTAATTCTCTCATTGACTCTGTGAGGTGGATAGTTGAGGGCACCAATGATAAGAAACTTTAAGTAAATTTATAAAGTTCACATGGCTGTCACATGGGAACATAATGTTCAAATCAGTTCTGCCTATTCTTCAGGGTGGCTTTCTCTACAATGGGCTAATGTCCCATGAGCAGAATGCACATGTGGGATTGGAATCATGAGAGTAAACCTGGATCTAGATCATGCAGGTATTCATAGTCAAGCAAATAAAGTGTATGTGCCTTCTCTGTTCAGTATTGTACCATGTTTCCAGCTGTCTATTTGGCAGAATTGGAAAGACAGAATCATAATCAAGGGTTTTGCAAAAATATACAGCAAGCTTGCTACTTTGATTCTTTCCTGCAATCATGGCAGGGAGTGCTAATAGATGATGTGCTATTTCTTACTGGGCTTGGATAGAGTCTCAAAACCCTCACTGGTTGATGTTTATTAGAAGTTATTGGTTAAGCCATAACCCTTTTTTCTTCTGAGCATCACTGCACTGTTCTTACTAGGAGTTCACTTGCCACCCTTCTGAGCACACTGGGAGAGGTTGTGAAGGCAGATCATCCTCTAAGGAACATGAAGAACTTCTTGGGGGCTGGGGCAGGACCCTTCTACCAGATCTCACTGTCCCAAGAATTGAGCCTGTGACCTAAGCTTGGCTAGACAAAAACATTCAAAGAGCTAGAATTTTGCGCAGAGTTATTCCAAATTTAAAAAAAAAATGAAAGAAAACTATACATTCCTACCAGAAGAAACCTTGATGAGGCAGGAGAGAGTCACCTGCTGCATTTCTGGTGTCTTATTTTTAAGCATTTTCTTTAGATTTCCCATCAGAATTGTGAGTTTCTCCACTTACATTAACACCCCACATCCTCCCCAAGTTAGCCAGAGTTAATTTCTGTGGCTTACACCTAAAAAATCATAATCAATACCATTTTTATTCAGTCAGAGTTGGCATATCATTTAAATACCAAAATGCTCATGACTTAATAGCAAAAACACATGATTTAAATTTAATAGAATTTAAATATGGAAACTATGCCATCGCCTTTTTATACTGTGCCAGCTTGGCTAAGCTTAGAACTCTTTCCCAGAATTCCTTTCCCCATATGGTTCTAATTGAGTTGGCTAAAATGGAAATTTTTGTGACTTTTTGGAGGTAAAAGTGAGGCAGTAGCTTCATGAGCTGAAGGTCATGGTCCTCATGGTCACTAATGGTGAGAGAGTATTGCAAATGCATCCTTACTCCCTTTTCATGTCCAGCTTTTTTATTTTCTACAAATGCCATCCTAACCAATAGAGGCTCCAGATCACCAATAAATGAAGCATCAGGAGCCTTTCTCTTTATTCCTCTATTTTCCCATCATTCCAGCTAGCAGCCGGTTATCTTGGCCTTCAGGATTCCTTGGAAAACCCCTACTATCTACTTACTCCAAGAAAAGGAGGACCCTTTTCTCTAACTCTCCAGTATCTCTTTTGGGTCAGTAATTTCTTCACCTCCAACAGTTGCTTATGGTCATATTTCTATAATAAATCTCTTATCCCATAATAGTCATATAGGTTCTTCCCTGACTAAACCCTGATTGCTGCAGTTATTGGTGCCAGAATTGGTTCCAGGGGAACAGAACTTTAAAGATGGTAATTACTAATTTGTTCTGTGATATGATTAGATCAAAATACATTAATGTTTTTGCTGCCAGTAGCAAAGGAGACACTGACAGTTGATGGCATGCAGACACAAAATAGTTTCTTAAATTATCACCTGTAATTAACTGCTCATAAAAGGCAAGGCTGTAGGTGGCCAAGTAGTTGCTGCTATAGAACACTTCAATAAAATGAATATTGTCCTGTTGTTTGAGTGCTTCTAAGTGATCTGGGAACTATGGGGAATAAAAGTAAGCTCAGGGTTTTACATTCCCAGATCAAGGTCTGGGTGATGGATTAGAAAGCTGCCCTGACTGCTTTAAAAGGAACCCATATTTCCTACAAAACTTCTTCAAACCAAATCTAAAGTTTAATCTTCAGAGTAGCTAAATCACAGTTCAATCTGAACTTCTGGGTTTTTTTTTTTTATATATTAGAATGAAGGCACTGATCAAAAAGAAAGGCCATGGAAACTGGGGTGGAGACTCATGTGTTGATTTTGATGATACAGAGGAACTTGAAGTTTTTCATTTTATGGAAATTCATTTGCTGGTAGAAGCTCCTTTCCCACAAGTATGAGGAATTTAGTGTACCCTGGCCTGAAGAACTTAACTGTACTGGTCCAAGGAACCTGATCTTCAGGGGAACATGAATTCTTCCCAGACACACCTCACCACCTTGATCCTAGATTGGTGACTAGGCTCAGGTTCTGACATGGTCCTGGTGATCTCGTAGAAATTATAACCTGAAAAGAAGTACTGTACTCATATAAAGAGTTATATTCATTTAATTTATATTCATATTAATATGAACCTGGGGGACAATGTATGGAAATGTGTGTAAAGGATGCTGGATCAAGGTGAGAGACTGCAGTGTTGGGTGAGTTTGTATTAAAATTGGTTCATGAAGCAGAGATTCTGTATTACATGCTGGGATCCTGGTAAATTGATTTAACTTTTGGTTAGTTGACTAAAATGAAGTTGAATTGATAGAGGGACAGTATGAATTAAGGTATTTGAGTGTGAGGAAAGATTAATCATGTGAGATCTCCTCACCCACTCACAAATTTGGGTGAGCAAAATCGGTGCTTCCTCTACCAAGGCTTTGCAAAATACATCGTGAAGGGAGTAGTGTCCTCTTTGACAGCTCCATGATGGCTTTTCTTTTTAGGCCAGAAATGACAGCAGGAAGTGCAACCATTAAAGTGAGACCCTAAATTCAATAGAGAAATGGAGTCACAAGTGGCAAGGCCAAAGGATGGCACTTATCTGACTGAGACAATATGGGCAGAATGAGTAGCAGATTTAAGGCAATAACCACAATGGTATCACTTACAGAGATCCTTGTCTTTAGCTAGTTGATTATGTGACTCAAGGACACACTTATGGTCTCATAGGAGGTTCCTTTGGACTAATACACCCATGAAGAATATTTCCAGGTGTGGATGATAGGTGG
Organism: Tonatia bakeri; assembly: GCA_004024845.1. Lineage (NCBI taxonomy): Eukaryota > Metazoa > Chordata > Mammalia > Chiroptera > Phyllostomidae > Tonatia > Tonatia bakeri. The sequence continues at coordinate 98,183 of PVIA01006088.1, read as the reverse complement.
TTCTGCTTGATATGCTGCCATGCCTGAATTAGTCATTTGTTTTAGAAGGAACATGGCTGGGAAAATGGTGATAAGAAGGAATGCTTAGATGCTGCACAGATGAGTGTCTGCAAATGGGCAGAGTGAAGATACTTGTATCCCAGGTCACTGCTCAGTAAAGGTTATCCTTCACAGAGAAAATTCTTAGTAACCACTTGCTCTGTGGATGTCACTAGGCATCTTTCACCAGTAACTCTGTTCCTATCCAATAGATGCATGAATAAAATGGTCATGGGTTCAGAAAATTGGATTTTTACTCACTAATACCAACCTGGGTGCAGCCATTGCTGAGTGCCCAATCTCCAGCATTGGGACCAACACTGAGCACTGATGTGGCCCTGTTCCTGGGGGACTAGCCTGTTCCCTCCTGGGAGATCGACAACACTGGATCAAGTCCACCATATAAAGGAAAAGGCTTTGTAAAAAGTTATTATTGAAATATGCATTTGCTTTCCCTGCCCAAAATGCTTTTTCATTTGAATGTTCACCATCCATGATCTTTTAAATGCCTTATTATTGTCATGGCAATTCACACAATGATGCTTTAACATGGAAAATAACTTTATAGGGAGTAAGATATGAGATTGGAATTCACTGATATTATCATGTTCCCATCATCCTGAGATGGCGGACATTATCAGTATCTTTAAGTTTTATTTTTATTTTTATTTTTTGTATACTCAGTTCACAGCATCAGCTGGGTAGGAACACCTTGTGGGCTGGAGTGATATTCTTCAGGCTGGGCTATGTGCTCTACATCAGTGACTGAATCATGGTTCAATGTGACTTACTGGTGCTGCCTCTTTCAAAGGAAGGGTTCCTAGGTCATGAATGATGTGTTGGAAATGGGAGTAACTTTTCTCCCTATTATATTTAACAATCTACCAGTTAAGTGCTTACTGCTGTCCCTGAAGGTTTGGGTTCTCCTGGTGTAGAGCTCTCCTTGCTCTGTGCCCAGTGTGTCTCCCTTAGCCCTGGGTGTGTTTGCCTTGTCACGCTAGGGGTTATCTAGGTTTTATTTGCATCTACTTGGGCATGAAGTTTAAGGGATACAAAAACCAAGGAGATAGAGATACTGTATCTTTTATTATGTTTAGATTTTTGGTTTATTTTTAGACTTCACAATCTTGCTACTGCTTTCTACATATATTCAGACAGATACTGTATCTTGAAGATTCCTCCTTCACTTCCTGTATCCTTCTCTATTCAATGACCAATAAACTGAAGTTTAAAATTTGGCACCGTCCACAACAAGACATATGGTCCCCAATACTGGCCCTTACTTAAACTAAATTGCTCTCATTTTTCTCCTCCCAAAAACTAAAGACACTTAAGTACTTTGAGTGTGAGATACTAACTGATTCTATTAATTCTGAACTTGTGTCTTCCTTCCCAGGTTGATAGAGAGAGGAAAAATACCTCCTTTTCCTCCTTTTCTTAAGTTTCTAAGACAGCTGGACTATTGCCCAGTCATACTGGAAGATCACACCCATATTTTATTCAGGAGATGATAAAATCCCATCCCTGCTGGTATTTAGTGTATGGAGCATATGGAAACACAAAGTGCCAGACCCAGCTTTGCACTCTAGGAATGTATGGGAGGGCTTTCTAACACTCATGGGGATACAGACAAGGAGACTGAGTGGAGCTCATGAAAACAGCTTAAGTTTTCTTTCATTACCCTCAGTGTTGGGTGTTTTAGGATATATTTCTGAAAGGAATTTATTTATGAAAAATATAAATATAATACATTTCTTAAAATGTACTATACATCTTGCTATTTAAAGGGATTTCTTTATTTTTAATGAATTTTTGGTAAGGCTTTCTTTAAAAATATCCAATGCCTATTATCTCCACTGCTTTTTAATTGCCATTTTCCCTCTATCCCCATAATAATCTCATAATTATTATGTAGTTAAGTACCATTTCATTTGATGAGAATTTTTAAAATTACTTTATTATTGTTCAATTACAGTTGTCTGCATTTTCCCCCATATGTAAAGATATGAGCTTTATAGGCTAGGGACTTCTTGGATGGCAGCTATTTTGCAGTCACTTGAAGAATGGAGCCAACTTCAAGGTGAGCCATCCAAAGACATGGAGATGAGAAAATGACTTTTGTACCAACTTCTGACTCTTTGGAGATTTAGATGAAGATAGGCATCCATATCCATGACCTGACTGCTTAGTTATTTGATACAATAATCCCCCATCCCTCCTTCTTTGATTTAAGTTGTTATTAACAGCAGAAATATTTCTAGCTGTACAGTCATCAAAATTAATGGCACTGCTCTTGACATTGGGATATAGATGGATAGCAAACACTGTTCTGACCACAAGGAACTCAGTCCTTGAGGGAACACATTCTTTCACAGACATACACAGTCATGTACCTGCACACACATACACATAGTCACATACACACATTCACACTCACACATGGTCACACACATTATTCCAACATATGAGAGTTATTCATGGAATGATAATGAAGCACAGGTTGGAGGGAACCAGTCAGAGAAGGCTCCCCAGGAAAGTAATACTTAAATTAAGGCTATGAGGAAATGTACACTTAAATAAAATTGGCCTGATTCCTACTTAAGTTTCAGTCTGCTAAAAGCCGAACCTGACACAAGGACTTGGCGGAGAGTCATGTTTGTGGAAGGTAATTGTAGGAGGCACAAGTGAGGCAGTGGGGAAAATGAGGTAGGATGGAGAGAATTAATGAACACAGATGGGCATTGTTTCATAGTGATTGACAAATGTGATTTTACAAATGAAAGCAAGACCCTCTCCCAGCCAAAAGATTACTACATGCTGTATTTGGACACTGGCTTTGTTGAGGTGCTCTGGAGCTGAACCTGCAGTATTTCCAAGATGTGACTGTAAATTAGTGTAGGCACCTGAGATTCAGCCCCATGGGTGACTGAGCACCCTGGTGGCAGGAAGGCCAGTCCTCCATAGCTTCTACCTCCTGACTGAACTTTCAGCTCTCCTACCTTGGGGCTTTCCCTTCACACTTGTGTGTTCACCTGTGCTGGAATGGCCCCTGCATAGATTAAGCCCTCAGGGAGGATCAGCACCATGGAAGGTGGAGTGCAGAGGACCTGAGGGACGTGGATGGTCTATATCTGCTGTTTGCCATTCTTGATGGTGAGTCACATCTCCACAATTATGTCCATGATGTCTCATGCTGGGTTCTGAGTTCCTAACTCCAGTGAACCATCACCTCATAGATGTTTCCTTCCATTTGGTGCCACATCAGTGTGGGACTTGGCCAGGACCTGTGATTTCTTATGAACACATATGGGAGGCATCTTGCTAGGGTGTATCTTGATGAATATGTGTGTTGCACAATATTCAGAAGATGTCAGTGGGAGAGTTTTCATCTCCACAGTAAAAATACTTAAAATTCAGTATTGCACATTTTTGGTTTTGGAAAGTCCCCGGTTACCACTCTGCATTGGGATCCTGAGGAGCAGGGGTTAAAATGAGTTTTGGGGCAGTGACTTATGTGCTAGAGTGGCTCCCATGACTCTGAGAGAATGAAGAAACGAAGGTGTGATGAAGGTGTGAAGAAATGTGGTTCAGTGAATCCCACAGTGAGTTCTACAATAAACATGACACCCCAGTACTGTTCTTGCTTGGGACAAGGGATCAGGCCTTGGTACTCCTACATCTCAGTCACTGGCTGCAGACTGCCTTGGGCACAGGCAGAGCTTTGCAGGTAGCCTGGACTAGGTTCTGGCCTTGTTAACAAGCCATTTCCAGAAGAAGGGGCTGCAGTGAGGAAAATACTTTTCTACAAAAAACATGAAAAGTGATATACATTTCAAAATGAAGAGTGCGACAATAGTGATAAAGAGAATGATGAGGTGACATTTCAAAAGTAAAAAGGACAGGGCCAGGTGATGGATAGGATACAAACAGGGGCAGTGAACATTCATGAAAGTTCCAGGCTTTTGGGCTTAAATGATTATTTTGTCAATTCTCTTGTCTTCCCCTATTCTTGGAATGTCTACTCTCTCAATATAACAAAAATGGTTTCATGCTCTATGTGTTGTTTTGCAGCCTATAATAACATAACATGAGCATCTTTTATTATAATGAACATGGTGTAAAATATCAATTTAAGTAACTGCTCTGTGTTTCATTGTATGGATGTGGAATAATTCATTTAATATCTTATGATTGACATTTAGGTTGTTTACATTCTTTAAATTTATATACCATGTTGTTATAAGTGTCTTTAAAGCCAAACATTTACTGAGTCTTAAGTCTTATTTTAAGATATTTCTAAGAAAGAAGTTTCTGCATTTCTAAGGCTTCTGGTAAATACCACCTAGTTGTTCAGAGGGCGTTGTCTCCAGGTACTCACAACTCACCTGCCCTTTGACAGGAAGCATCCTGGAAATACTACTCTGAAAGCAGCTTATCAAAGGGAGGTTGGTTCCAGTGGCATACATTTAAATTTTCTTATGGCTACTTTCACTTTTGCCTAATTTCTCCAAAGGTATTTGGAGCAATTGGAGATTTTTATGGTTCTGATGAGAAATGTTGTCTTTTTCAATCTTGTATGTAGCTATTGGTTTTCCTTTTGGGAAAATAATCTCAAAAATCAACTTCAAAGTGTATTTCTATAGTATTTATAAATCAATTGTCAATTAGTAAATTTGTTTCTCCACCCAATCAGTAAGTGCCAGGATATTTATTGGAAGCTCACTCTTAGTGTTGACAATATGTATGGAATTTTTGCTCATTTAGGTAGTTCAGATTCATCTAGTAATTGTGATGATGACAGAAGTAAGACCTGGCATTGTGTGATAGGTCAGGCACCATTCTCTAAGTGATACTCTGAAGCCCTTTATGTTAACATCCTCATGAAGCAGACAGAGAACAAAACAAATATTTCAGTGGAACCACTTTGTATAGACTGCTGTAAGTCAGGGGGTCAGCAGTATTCTTGAGGGGCCCTAGTCAGGCTTCCCACGGAAAGCAGTGTCTAAATGGAAATAGCAGGGTTCAAGGGAAGTTAACTGGAGTGCTCCCAAAGCTTTTATTTTTAAAAACTTTTCAGAGACTCTATGTTTGCTTTCTGTAGTGTTCCCCTGAGGAATGTGTTCCCCTGAATGTGAATCTTGAGACTTCTTTCTGAGTTTCTTTATTATTTCCAGTCTCTGTTAACATTCACTCTCCTGACTTCTGCATTCTGGCCCTGTTATTCTACTAAATGAATGTAAGTCAAGGTTACCAATGTCTTTCCAATTGAAACATTCAATGTTAGTGTTAAATATTTTTGACTCTCTTCATCAGCCATTTTGCCCACCTCTGGCAACCACCAATCTATTGTCTGTATTTATAAAATATTTTTTTAGATTCCACATATAAGAGAGATTATATGTTATTTGTCTTTCTCTGTCTGACCTATTTCACTGAGTGTAATGTCTTCTAGATCTATCTATGTTGTAAATGTCAAGATTTCATTCTTTTCTATGACTGAGTCATATTCCATTGTGTATATGTACCACAGCTTTTTTATCCACTCATCTACTGAAGGGCACTTAGTTTGCTTCAAAGTCTTAGCTATTATGTAAATAATGCTACAATGAACATGGAGGTGCCATTATCTTTTTGAGTTAGTGTTTTGTTTTGTTTGGATACACACCCAGAAGTGGAATTGCTGTCAATGCTAAGTTTTTACTCTTTGTATTATTTTGTATCCTTCAGAAATGTAAAACATCTCACTATTCCTTCCCATTTTAAATTCTATGCTGTATATCTAATCACCAAACCAAAAATCTGGAACCTAGCCTATAATACTTACTTCCTATCAGCCATCTCACCTACAAGCTCTCATCTGGTTTCCTAGCCTCTGGACCCTACTTGGTATAACTTCTAAGCCAATCTCAATGGTCTATTCCAACCTCCAGACTTCCTTACATTAGAATTAAGTCTCATACCCAAGATTTGGGATAAATCACAGAGTTGCTGTACTTCCATATTGTTTTGAAAAGCTTTACTCTTGATGCATTGGGAACTGGTGAGTCAGCAATGACCCAGGTATTCAGCTCACATTTACCTCTCCTCTACTGATTTAGCTGGCTAACTCCCCTGAATTGTAGGACACTTTGGGGTGGGGTCCTTTGTCAAACACCAACACTGTGTAATGAACTTTGGGATAGATTCTCAAACTCTGGGAGGATTAGTTTCCTCACATACAAATTTGGGCTTGTAAGATTGTTTTGTGGATTAAATGACCTAATGATTATAAAACACATAGCTCAGTGTTAGACATGGTATAATTCCTCAAGACTTATTATTACTACTAGTGTTATAATTGTTATAATTACTAATCCTCTATTTGGCCTGAGATCCTGTTCTGAACCTCAGTTTTTGTGACTTGGGTCCTCCTATGACTGTAGTCTCTGCATCACCTTCATTCCTTATTCAGTAAGAGCAAAACCTCTGGAACTGGGGCTCACTCTTGGGTTGTAGCTTTGGCTAACATCCATTACTATGTTGTCAGATCTGTAGACTGAACTTCTGGATTGAGTGAAACATCTGGAACCCATAACACCCTTGGGATGTTTTGGTCTCAGGGCAGTTTGTTCAGCCTAGTTACTGTACTGGGAACTTGTGCTCTGAGCCTACACACTCACTAAGGGAACCTGGATTTCCTTTCTGAAGGGAAGAGTGGCAACCTGGCTTTGCCCCATGCAAAACATGTTTCCACTAAAATAATGATGATTTTGGAGGACAGAGGAGCAAACTATTATTCTACATGGAAGTAGAGAAGGACTCATAGAAAGGTAACATATAAAGGGCTCTTAAATGCTGAGTGGAATTTGGGTACAAGAGGATGGAGGTGCAGAGCAGATCCCAGGAGGAGAGGGCCTAGTCACCACATTTGTATAGTTGATTGTATTTGAGTGTGACCATTCCTGCTGGAAACCCTGCTATTTGGGCTGGACATGACACTTGCCTTCTTCCTCATGTTTGTGCAATAAACTGAACTCAAAGATGAGATTAAAACCCATTCAGCTTCACCCAGTTCTGTGACAATGTACCTACCCAACCAAAGGGGAGCTGACACTTGGAAACATGCCCTTTGTTGTAGTGGGCTCAGTGTCTTACAGTTTCCACTGTTTTCCTGAGCCAGTGTCTCATCTCTGTCATTCAATGGAAAAAGCAGAGATATCATCCTGGTTTTGACCAGGCCAGTATATTACATCAGGTCAGGGGCTGGAAGTTCATAGCTTGTTCCCACATGTAGCCTGCTGCCGATTTCTGTTCCATCTTTGGACTAAGAATGATTTATGCATTTTAAATTAGTTGAAACAAGATCAAAAGAAGAACACTATTGCTGACATCAAATTATATGAAATGCTTGTTCCAGGGTCCATCAATGAATTTTGTGGGAAAACAGAGCAGCCATCTGTTTACTGTTGTCTATGGTGGCTCTTGGGCTCCAGGGCAGAGCCGAGTAGTGTGACAGATACAGCACATCATGAAAAACCTAAATTATCTACTCTGGCTCTCCATTGACAGAATTAGTTTGCTGAGCTCTGTCTCAGGTCTTCCTTTCCTTCACAAGACATCTTATACCCAGACAGCCATTTCATAAAGGCTATCTTCCTTCTGTCTCTTGTAAAAAGGACTCCACTTTTAAAGATGTAAAGCCTGTTTTAAATGATGCTAAACATGTAACATACTGTAGCCAGGCTATAAAAAGTTTGACTGTACTGAAGGATGTCCAGACATAGGCATGTCTGGAGGAAGGGACCAGGACCCACACAGTCCTGCACAAGAGCCCATGGTGGTGGATGATGTGCAGGGTGGATACGATATTGGGACAACTTAATTGTTATTCTTCACCATCTGGAAAGAAATCCTAGGAGTTTTGTTTTTTGGAGAGCAATATTTGTTCTACAGCTTTAGTCACTTTGTCTTTTACTAAGCACTGGGATAGTAATCAATGATTGATCAAGTCACCCTGGGTCCATTCTCAGAAACATGAAAAGAATCAAATTTGTTTTTAAAATTGGTCCTTTAGAATCAAAGCAAAATAATTAGAACTAAGAACCAAGGCAAAATGTAGAGTCCAATGTGAAACAGGTAGGTTTCTACATCTGTTTTCTTCACTAAACTGAGGTCACCCTTAAGAACCTTCACAATTCAGTTCTGGCTCTCAGTACTTATACAGTATCTGCTGAGTCAATAACAGTAGAAGAAAATGAAAAAAAGAGAAAAATTGCATAGAGATAAAGAAAACCCCTTTTTTTTCAAAACAGAAAACAATAGATGTATCATGACATATGAGCAATAGTGTTGATGAGTTTATAACTTACAAAAAATGAAACTGTCTTTCTTCCTGACAGCTGATGATGCAGGGAATGTTGGCTCAAACCAAATCCAATGTCCTTCTGCAGCATTCTGTTCTCTTGTATAATCAGGGATGCTCTACAGCCTGGGCAGGTGAAGAGATGACTGTCATATGGACTGAATATTAAGTCACTCCATTCCAAGGGCTTTTTGGAAAAAAAAGTGTTACAGTGACTAGTTATGGTCTGGGTCATTGAACATTAAAAACACTTTTTTTTTTTTTTTTTACATCTAAACACTCAATGCAAAGATAATTTGCAAAGTAATTACAGAAAGTATTTTTAGAGAGCTACTGTGTACCAGACATTTGCAAATCTCATTGTACTTAATCTTCCCCATAATCCTGGGGTGGACTTTACAGATTATGACAGAGACAGAAAAAACTTTCCTAGAGAAGGAAATGTGCCTGATTCTGCCCTGAAGCCAAGGAAGGACTCTGAAGAGTCAGATCTCTTGGCAGTCAGTGAAAAAAGGCTTCACTACTGGTTCTTTGTGACTATTTTTGCCAGAGGCACTGGGGAGCTATGGTGTCAGTAGTTTATTCTTTAATTTCTTTAAATCATCACCCTAGGATATGTTCATTGATTTTAGAGAGAGAAGAAGAGGGGTAGAGACAGAGAGAGACAGAGACAGAGAGAGAGAGAGAGAGAGAGAGAGAGAGAGAGAGAGAGAGAGACATCAGTGTGAGAGAGAAATATCAATCAGTTACCTCCCACATGCCCAAACATTCCCTGGCCAGGGACTGAACCTGCAATCCAGGTGTGTGCCCTGACTGGGAATCAATCCCACAAACTTGGTATCTGGGCTTATGCTCCAACCAAATGTGCCGTGTGATAAGGGCTGTGCCATTCTTTTAAAGAAACAGTGATGTGAATCCATAAAAAATTGGTATTTCAATAAAGGGAGGAAACTCATTAAATATCAACCTGATAAGTCATTTTTTCTTAAAATGCATCATACCACAATTATACACATTATAATGTTCTGTGCCTACCTTATCATTTTTATTAAAGAATTGTTGTTGTTCAATTATAGTTGTCTTCATTTCCCCCCATTACTCTCCCCTGCCTTCCCCACATCCCACAATTAACATTCAATTCCCCCCTCTGCCCCATCGACTTTGTCCATAGGTCATTTATACAGATTCATACACTTGACCTTTCCTCTTCTGTCTCCCATTATATCCTTCCTCTCTCCCCTCTGTTTATTGTCAGTTTTGTCTTTATATCCATGTCCCTGGTTCTAATTTGCTTACTTGTTTTGTTGATTGAGTTACACTTACAAGTGAGATCATATAATATTTGTCTTTCACTGCGCGGCAAATTTCACTTAGCATGATATGCTCCATTTCCATCCATGCTGTCATGAAGGGTAGGAGTTCTTTTTTTCTTTCTACTGCATAGTATTCCATTTTGTAAATGTACCAGAGTTTTTTGATCCACTCATTTACTGGTGGGCACTTATTGCTTCTAGCACTTGGCTCTTGTAAATAATGCTGCTGTGAATGTGGGGGTGAATAAGATCATTCAAATTGGTGATTCAGGGTTCTGGGTATAATCCCAGCAATGGAGTTGTCTATTCAAAAGGAAGTTTGATTTTTAGTTTTTTGAGGTAATTACATACTGTTTCCACAGTGGCTGCACCAGTCTGCATTCCCACCAACAATGTACTAGGGTTCCCTTCTTTCCACAACCTTATCAGCACTTGTTTACTGATTTGTTAATGATTGCCATTCTGACTGGTATGAAGTGGTACCTCACTGTGGTTTTAATTTGCATCTCTCTGATGGCCAGTGATGCTGAACATCCTTTCATATGTCTCTGGCCCTCTATATGTGCTTCTTAGAGAAGTGTCTGTTTAGGTCCTTTGCCCATTTTTTAATTGGATTGTTTTTCTTCCTGGTATGGAGTCCTCTTAGTTTTTTATATATTCTGGAGATCAAACCCTTATCTGAAGTGTCATTGCCAAAAGTTTTCCCAAATGGTTAGTCCAATATTCATTTTGCTGATGTTTTCTTTAACCATGCAGAAGCTTTTTAATTTGATGTAGTCCCATTTATTTACTCTTTCTTGTATATTCTTTGCTCTTGGGACTTATCAGTGAAAATATTACTGCATGGAATATCTGAAATTTTCCTGGTTATGTTTTCCTCTAGGACTTTTATGGTGTCACAGCTTATATTTAAATCTTTTATTCACCTTGAATTTATTTTTGTGTATGGTGTAAGTTGTTGTCTACTTTCAATTTTTGTTTTTTTTTTTGCATGTAGTTGTGCAGATCTCTCAACACCATTTGTTGAAGAGGCTATTTTTACTCCATGTTATGCTTCTGCCCCCTTTGTTGAATGTTAATTGACCATAGGAAGGCATTGAACAGATCAGTAAGAAAAGAAAGGGCAGAGAAGATGGTGGCGAGGTAGGTGGGAGTGGAGTCCAGTTCTCCTTGTACCCAGCTGGAATGCCTAGCAGATCTTCTGAGGGACAGAGTAAACAGCCAACAGAATCCAAGTTTATATGAATTTTGGAGGCCAAAAATTGCAGAAGACATTGAAAAACAGACTGTGAGGAAATTGAGCTGGGACAGTAAGGTCCCTGGGATCTGCACAGTGAGCAAGGCTGCTGCAGCCTCTGGCCTGGCACCTGCCACAAGATATGGGGAGGAGAGTTATATCACCAGCTTCCTCTTCTACCAGAGCAGGGAGGGCAACCCAGCACCAGGAGGGACCTGGATACTGGAAGTCGCTGGTGGGAATAGAGACACAGTTGGAGATACATAGAGGTGGTACACATCCACTGGAAATGTGGACACTGGCACCAGAGAAATTGAGGTGCCAGGTGACACCTGGAGAAGGGAGGAGTTGGGCCACGTTGCACCATGTATCATTTGCTTTCACTATATCTTATCATCTAACTTTGCACAAATGCTCTGTTTTCTGGATTCAGCTCACAATCCTCCTCCACTCTAACCAAAGTCTTATCTCTCCTTCACCTTTGATAAAAAGTGAATAGTTGGGTGAAATATCACAGTTAACTATATACTTATGCAAAGAATCTCCTATCTCTTCTCTACTTGCTGGTACTTTAAATCCCATAAAGTACTCTCCCACTGTGTTAATCCATTTTGCCTAACCCCTGTCACTGATCACGTACAGGAATAGGTGGGAGCTTCAAACATCAGTATACTCACTGGAGGAGAAAAACCACCAACAAAGGAACCACCAAAAGGTAAAAACCTAATTACAACAAGAAGCCCACACAAACAGAAGAAAGGGCAAACATAGAGTGTCCAGACAAAGAGATCAAAGAGAACACAGCATGGAACCCCATGGAATTCCTACCATAGAAGTTCACCCTACAAAGACAGCTAGCAAAGCAAAACATCAGGAAGTGCAGAAACAAACAAAAAGAGTTACCTAAAATGGGGAGACAAAAGAAAGAACATCAATCAAAAGGAATGGAAGACTCCCCACTAAAAGATTTAAATGAAATGGAGGTAACCGAACTATCAGATATAAAATTCAGAATAATGATTATAAAGATAATCATTTAGGAACTCAAGGAACTTGCAGACAAGAATCCATCAAGAAGACATAAACAGCCCTGGCTGGTGTGGTTCAATGGATTGAATATTGACTTTTGAACCAAAGAGTCACTGGTTCAATTTCTAGTCAGGGCATGTGCCTGGGTTGTGGGCCAGGTCCCCAGCTGGGGGCAAATGAGAGGCAACGACACATTGATGTTTCTCTCCTTCTCTTTCTCCCTCCATTCCCATTCCTCTAAAAATTATATATATATGAAAAAGAAGACATAAACATTGAAAAATATATGCACCCAACATAGGAGCACCCAAATACATAAAAAAAATCTTGGAGGACTTAAGAAAGATATAGGCAGAAACACACATAGTATGGGATTTTGGCACTCCACTGTCAAAAGTGGATAGATCTTCCAAACAAAATATCAACAAAATTATTGTGCGATTGAACAATGTTCTAGATCAAATGAACTTAACTGATGTATAGATAGCCTTTCATGCCAAAGAGGCAAAATACACATTCTTTTTAAATGCACATGGAATATTCTCAAAGATACCACATGATAGGACACAAAACAAACCTCAACAAATTCAAGAAAACTGAAATCATATCAAGCATTTTCTCTGACCACAGGGAACTAAAAGTAGAAATGAACCTCGACAAAAATCTCAAAAACATTGAAACTCATGGAGATTGAATAGCATGCTATTAAATAATTAGTGGGTCAAGAATGAGATCAAGGAAGAAATAAAAAGTTTCTGGAAACAAATGAAAATGAACTCACAACCACCCAAAACTTGTAGGACACAGCAAAGGCAGTCCTGAGGAGGAAGTTCATAGTGATGCAGGCCTACATAAAAAAAAAAAAAATAGAAGCATTTCAAATAAACAACCTAACCTTATACCTACAAGAACTCAAAGAACACCCCAGAGCAAGTAGAAGGAAGGAAATAACCAAGATCACAGCAGAACTAAATGACATAGAGAAGAAAAGCACAATTCTAAGGATCAATGAGTCCAGGAGATGGTTCTTTGAAGAGATAAATAAAATCTACAAGCCTTTAAGCAGGCTCATGAAGAAAAAAAGAGAGATGACCCAAATAAACACAATCAGAAATGAAAGAGGAAAGATTACAACTGATACCACAGAAATACAAAGGACTGTAAGAAATTACTATGAAGGGCTGTATGCCAAGAAATTTGAAAACCTAGGTGAAATTGACAAATTTTAGAGAAATATAATCTTTCAAAACTCATTGAAAAAGAAGCAGAAAGCCTGAGCAGACGTATAACAGCAGACAAAATTGAAGCAGTAATAAAAAATCTCCCTACACACAAAAACCCTGGCGCAGACAGTTTAACAAGAGAATTCTACTTAATTAAGAGTTAACTAACCCCTATCCTTCACTATTCCAAAAAATCCAAGAAGTTGGGAGACTCCCAAACTCCTTTTATGAAGCCAACATCATTAATCCCCAAACCAGATAAAGATAGAAAAACAAACAAAACAAATTCAGGACAATATTGCTGATGAATATAGATGCTAAATCCTCAACAAAATATTTGCAAACTGCATCCAGCAGTAGATTAAAAAGATCATACACCATGACCAAGGGGGATTTATCCCAGGCATGCAAGGGTGGTACAATATTTTCAAATCAGTAAACATAATACATCACATCAAAAAAGCAAAGACAAAATCACATGCTCATGTCAATAGATGTAGAAAAAGCATTTGATAAGGTACAGCATCCATTTATGATAAAAACTCAGCAAAGTGGGAATAGAGGGAGCATTCCTCAACATAACAAAGGCCATATACAAGAGACATACAGCCAACATCATACTCAATGGCAAAAAACTAAGAGCTTTCCCACTTAGATCAGGAATAAGACAAAGTGTGGAGGGGGGGCTCTGCCCGCAGGGCCCCCCAGCCACCATGGATGAGAATAAGTCTACCAAGACATAATCTGCTTGGGGAGGAAAGGTGGCCTATCTCTCACAGTAGAAGGACCAAGAGCCTTTTCCTCAATGGCTTTTATTGGGTTCCTTACACAGGAATTCAGGTAAAGCTCATTACTCATTACTAGGAAGTAAGGATCATATAACGAGGAACTCTGAGGGCCTATTCTGAGTCAGGATCAGATAGCTAAAGAGCTGTGAAAACTTTAAGGAACAAACTTACTTCTTCCTTGGACCCTTATCATTCAACTGAGAGCATTCTAAACAAAGCAGTTTTCACAGGATTTTACATATTCTTTCTTAGGCCTAATCACCCAGGGAACCCACCCTTTCCAGCACAGGGCTGCACCACCCTGTCATTGTTTCATGCTTAGTTGGAGCAAGGGAAGTAATGCAGCCAAGAGATTAGGAGATTTTCTTGCACACAAGGAGGACTCAGGCTATGTCAAAGCTGAGGGGCGAGGGTCCATCACCCCCTTTTGCTGTACCCCCCAAAGTCATTCCTTGGGGGCCTCCCACGTGATCATGCCTGTCTTAGGTCATTCCCTCCTTTGGGGAATCTTACCCATCATTGGCTAACTGACCAAGCACTGGGGACCAGGCAGGGTGAAGTGAAAGGAGCGGAAGTGGTGCTCCTGCCAGGGAGATAAGCTTGTCTCCTTGGTGGCTTATGGTTCCAAGGTCGTTCCCTCAGCCTTAGCCTTGGTTGGGGTTACAGCTTCTGATATCAGGCAGGGCGGTTCCCAACAACAGTTATTTGCATTCATCATTTCTATTCAACATAGTATTGGAAGTCCTAGCCACAGCAATCAGACAAGAAAAGAAAAGAAAAAAAAGAAAAGAAAAGACATCCATACTGGAAAAGTGGAAAGAAAACTGTCATTGTTTGCAGATGACATCATAGTGTCCATAGAAAATCCTATAGACTCCTCCAAAAAACTGCTCGACCTAATAAATGAATTTGGCAAAACTGTGGGATACAAAGTCAATATTCAGAAATCAAAGGCATTTTTGTACACCATCAATGAAATATCAGAAACAGAAATCAGAAAAAAATTCCATTTGATATAGCAACAAGAAAAACAAAATACCTAGGAATAAACCTAACCAAGGAGGTAAAATATCTGTACTCAGAAAACTACACAACACTGAAGAAATAAATTAAGGATGACACAAGTAAATGGAAACATATACTGTGTTTATGGTTCAGAAGAATTAACATCACCAAAATGTCTATACTACCCAAAGCAATTTATAGATTCAACGCAATACCTATTTAATAACAATGGTATATTTCACAGATATAGAACAAACACTTCAAAAATTTGTGTGTATAATAGTCCATCCTGTGTGGTATGGGCTCAGTCCCCAGTGGCAAACACCTACTGCAAAATAACCTCCTAAAAACTATGCTAAAACCTTCCAAGGACCAGTGTAATTGGTTCAACCACTTTTGCCTTATCATTTGCAAATATCTGTCTTCTGTGATGTGATTAGCAGCATTGGCTCCTTTGTTTTCTGTAAAAGGTATCCACCTAAAGCAAATCTGTGCACAGTAAGTGGGGACCATCATGTAATGGGCAGAGAAACCTAATAAAGGCCTGTCATGGCAGAGGCTGTGGCTTTTTGCTTCCCTTGAGAGAAAAACCATGCTGTCCCTTTTCCTTCACCAGACTCGATAGTCTGTGTGAATGTCTCATTTCATCCATAATGATGCAGACACTGCGGGTCGGTGTCTGCATCTGTGTGGAACCATAAATGGCCTCACATAGCTGCAGCAATTTTGAGAAAGAAGAGCAAAGTAGGAAAGATCACAGTACTTGGTATCAAACTGTATTACAAGGCCACTGTAATCAAAACATCTCGGAAATGGCATAAGAACAGACACATGGACCAATGGAACAGAATAGGGATCCCAGAAATAAACCAAACAAGGTTTATTAACCATTAATTGACCATTAATTGGCCAAATTGATCAAAGAGACCATTAGTTGACCTCTATGATCAAGTAATATTTGATAAAGGTGGCAGCAGCATAAAATGAAGGAAAAATGTAGCCTTCTACGAATGGTGTTGGGAGGGCTGGACAGCTCCATGACAAAAAGTGAAACTCAAGCACCAACTTACACCATACACAAAAATAAATTCAAGGTGGATAAAAGACTTAAATATAAGTCATTATACCATAAAAGTCCTAGAAGAGAACACAGGCAGGAAAATCTCAGATATTTCATGCAGCCATATTTTCACTGATATGTCCCCCAGAGCAAAGATAGAATATAAAATTGGGATATTATCAAAATAAAAAAAACTTCTCCACAGCTAAAGAAAACAGCATTACAATGAAAAGAGAACCCACTATATGGAAAGACGTATTAGCCAATGATACCTCAGAGAAGGATTTGATCTCTAAAATATATAAAGAACTAATATGACTCAATGACAGGAATACATAAAACCCAAGTAAAAAATGGGCAAAGGATGTAAATAGCCACTTCTCCAAGGAGGAAATACAGAGGGCCCAGAGGCATTTGAAAGATGCTCAGTATTGCTAGCCATCAGAGAGATGCAAATTAAAACCACAATGAGATACCACTCCACACCAGTCAGAATGGCCATCATAAACAAATCAACAAACAAGTGTTGGAGAGATTGTGAAGAAAATGGAGCCCTAGTGTACTGTTGATAGGATTGCAGACTGGTGCAACCACTATGAAAAGCAGTATGGAACTTCCTAAGAAAACTAAAAATGGACCTACATTTTGACCCAGCAATTCCACTGCTAGGATTATATCCTAAGAACTGGAAACACCAAACCAAAAGAATCTATGTACCTCAATGTTCATAGCAGCACAATTTACAATAGCCAAGTGCTGGAAGCAACCTAAGTGCCATCAGTAAATGAATGGATCGAAAAGCTATGGTACATTTATACAATGAAATTCTATGCAGCAGAAAGAAAGGAGGAGCTCCCACACCTTGAGACAGCATGGAGGGAGCTGGAAAGCATTATGCTAAGTGAAATAAGCCAGGTGGTGAAAGACAAATATATGATCTCACCTTTAACTGGAATCTAATCAACAAATCAAACAGAGCAAGTAAAATATAATCAAAGACATTGGAATTGAGAACAGGCTGTCAGTGACCAGAGTGGAGAGGGGAGGGGATATTGGGTGGAAAGTGTGAAGGGTTTACAGGAAGAACTATAAAGGCCACATGGACAATAAAATGGGGTGATGGAAACAAGAGAAGGAGGTGGGGAGGGCTGGGATTGTTAGGAAGAGTAGGTTGGAAAGGTAGAAAACTGTACTTGAACAACAAAAAGAAAAAAAGAAAGAAAGAGAGAGAGAAAGAAAGAAAGAGAAAGAAAGAAAGAAAGAAAAAGATAGGAAAAAAAAAAAAGAAAGGAAGGCAGGAAATGAGATGGCTAGGAAATTATTTGGCTGTGATTAGGTCCCAAAGCCATGTGGAGAATCAGACTATAATGGTTGATTTTATGGGGCAGATTGCATGAATTACAGGGATTCAATGGGAGCAGTAGGGCTCTCACTGCAGTGCCTATGGAAGGGGTCAGGGTAGTACCTTTTCTGTTGAAGCCCTTGCTGTCCTCCTTGCCGTACCCCCTCTCCATATGCCAAATAACACCTACCCCCAGGAGCCTAGGAGGGTGTGCTATCACCCATAGGTTAGAGAACTTCCTGTTTGCTCTCACTACAGAAACCACAGCGAATTGCGGTACAATGTGACGGAAGACTTTACATTGTGTGCTGAACACACAATTCAATATACACATGATGCATCATAGAATTGTAGGCTTGAAATCTACATAATTTTATCAATCAATATCACCCAAATAAATTCAGTGAAAACTTTTTTAAAATGTGAAAAAAATTAATTGACCATAGAGACTTGGATTTATTTCTGGGCTCTCTGTTCTGTTCCATTGATCTATGTGTCTATTCTTATATTTGTACCAGACTGTTTTGATTACAGTGGCCTTGTAATCCAGTTTGATATCAGGTATTGTGATCCCTGATACTTTGTTCTTCTTTCTCAAAATTGCTGCAACTATTTGGGGTCATTTAGGGTTATATATAAATTTTTGAAATGTTTGTTTCATATCTGTGAAATATGCCATTGGTATTTTAATGGAGATTGCATTGAATTTATGAATTGCTTTGGGTAGTATGTACATTTTAATGATATCAATTCTTCCAATCCATGAAGATGGTATATGCGTCCATTTGTTTGTATCTTCCTTAATTTCTTTCTTTGGTGTTGTGTAGTTTTCTGAGTGCAGGTTGTTTACCTCCTTGGTTAAGTTTATTCCTAAGTACTTTATTTTTCTTGTTGCTATAGTAAATGGGATTTTTCTGATATGTTTGTTTGTTTATATTATTGTTGTTTAAGTACAGTATTCTCCATTTTACCCCACCAAACCTCTCTGACCCACTCATCCCATCCTCCCACCCTCAAAGCTACCCTCTTTGGCTTATACATGTTCCTTGGTGGTCTTTACCTTATTTTTCTTTATTATCCCTCTCTTCCCTCCTCTTTGGTTACTGTCACTTTGTTCTTTACTTCAGTATCTCTGGTTTCATTTTCATTGCTTGTTTGTTGTTTATATTTCACTTATAGGTGAGATCATATGGTATTTCTTTCACTGCCTGGCTTATTTCACTTAGCATAGTATCTCCAGCTCCATCCATGCTGTTATGAAGGGTACGAGCTCCTTCTTTCTTTATGCTGCATAGCATTCCATTGTGTAAATGTACCATGGAAACATCCATTTCTGATATTTCACTGTTGGTGTACAAAAATGCCTTTGATTTCTGAATATTGACTTTGTATCCCAGTGTTGTGCCAAATTCACTTACTAGGTAAAATAGTTTCTTAGTGGAGTCTATATGGTTTTCTATGTACACTATCATGTCACATGCAAACAATGACAGTTTTACTTTCTACTTTCCAGTTTGGATGCCTTTTATTTCTTTTTCTTGTATGATCACTGTGGGTAGAACTTCCAATACTACGTTAAATAGAATTGGTGAAAGCAGATACCCTTGTCTTGTTCCTGATCTAAGTGGGAAAGCTTTTACTTTTTGCTCATTGAATGTGATGTTGGCTGTAGGTTTCTCATATATGGTCTTTATTATGTTGAGATATTCTCCTTATACTCCCACTTTGCTGAGTGTTTTTATCCTAAATGGGTGCTGTACCTTATCAAATGCTTTTCTGCCTCTAATGATATGATCATGTGATTTTTGTCTTTCCTTTTGTTTACGTGATGTAGTACATTTATTGACTTGCAAATATTTAACCATCCTTGCACCCTGGGGATGTATCCTCTTTGATCATGGTGTATCATCCTTTCAATATATTGCTGGATGTAGTTTGCCAATATTTCATGGAGGATTTTATTATGTATGCTTGTCAGTGATAATGGCCTGTAGTTTTATTTCTTTGTTGTGTTTGTCTTTTCTGGTGTTGTTATTGGAATGATGCTAGCTTCATGGAAAGAGTTTAAGAGTCTTCCTTCTCTTGGATTTTTGTGGGATAATTTGAGTAGTATAAGGATTAGCTCACCCTTAAATGTTTGGTAAAATTTTCCTATGAAACTTTCGAGCTCAGAGCTTTTGTGTGAGGAGTTTTTTTGATTACTGCTTCAATTTTACTAGCTGTTATTGGTCTGTTCAAGATTTTTTCCTCTTCTTGATACAGTTTTGGAAGATCATATGTTTGTAGAAATTTGTCTATTTCACCCAAGTCTTCAAATTTCTTGGCACATAGTTGTTCTTAGTGATTTCTTATAATCTTTTGTATTTCTGTGGTATGAGCTGTAATCTCTCCTCTTTCTGATTATATGTATTTGGGTCCTCTCTCTTTTTTTCTTGATGAATCTGGTTAAGAAACTTTTTATATGCTTTTAAATACATTATGCTGGTTGCTTGAAAGTAAGTGAGATATTTGGGCCATGTCTTTTTTCCCTGTTCTTTCCTATGGATAGTGCTATCTATGTCCACTATCGAAGTAAAATATGGCAGCAATTCCAGTAAAAATAAACTCCAATTGACTTAATTGCCTAGGCACAGTAGGGTCACCAGGGTAAATAATCCTGATCTGAGTGTTTCTACACTCTCATGTGGACACCAAAAGCCTGTGGCAAAAAGCAGAAGAGCAGTAATTGTTTACACAACAAGAAAAGGCCATTCCACTTAATTGCTGAAATACAGTTTGATATTAGGAAATCTATAATGTGACTTACTAATTTTCTAGTAAGAGACACATATGTGGTGAAAATATTTTTCTACAGAGTGATATCAGATATAAAAACAGTGTAGGTAGTCAAATAAAATAGCAACATAACTGAGTATTTTATTTTAACAATTAGACAACTTTTATAAGATTACTACAGATGAGATAATATATCTATTTTGTTTTAAACATTATACTCATTGTGTAGGTTGAATGTTTATTCCCCATGAATGTGTAAATCTGTGTGTGTGTGTGTGTGTGTGTGTGTGTGTTGTGGGGAAGGTATAGTCTATCTGATCTTTTGTTGGGGAGATATTCATTATATCTTTTATTACAGAAAAAGCAAAGGTTATCATTAAGGGGAGCAGAAAACTTTTAAACCAATCAAAGAGAGAAAACTACATTTTCACAAAGGTGTAGTAGGTGGGGAGATATCAACAATCACTGTGAGACAAAAGCTTGTAGGTGTTGCTGTCAGTTTCCTGTATACTATGGAGACCACTTTGTACTTCCTCTAAAAGATCAGAGGTCTCTGGTCAGGTGCTGACTTCCTGTTATGAAATGTGTCAACTGCCATCTAAATAGTTGTCAGTTGAGTTGGGCAATGAACTTGTATATATTTGAATTCCAAGGCTTACACAAAAAATTGGGTTAAAGATCTAAAAAGTTAAAGGCTGAAAATAGAAGAATTCACAATTTTGAAATGTGTTCAGTGTGTAAAAATGCCATTTGTGTCTCAACTCAGATCTTCATATCATGTTATGAAGTCTGCTGGGTTTCCATAAGTTCCTACTTAAGAAAATACAGGCTTCCTCCTGGAATCAGGCATGTGAAGACTCCCATCCCTATGAAACAGCATTGTATACTTCAAAAGTGTGGGCTTTATTGAGTGAGAATTATGTATAAATTTAAAAATAAACAAATAGGAAGAGAGGATCCAAGATAGTGGTGGATTAGGTGGAAGCTACACTAAACTTCTCCCAGGACCAAACTGGAATTACAATTAATTATAGAAAAATCACCCTGAATAACCAACTGAAGATTATCTAGATACAATCATTAAAACCAATGACTTACAGTAGAAGCCACATTGAAACATGGAGGTGCAAGAGGCCGGGTTGGATTTCCATGGGTATCAGCTAGAGTTCTTGAGGGACATATCAGCTGCAAAAGTTTAATTCTAAGAAGGGTGGGGTGTAAACCCTAAGTTGAGATTCTCAGCCTTGAGCACCAGAATCTGGAAGTTAACCCACATAACACCTGGCTATGAAAAGCAGTGGGGTTTCTCTCTGCCAGGGAGAGACAGCTAGAGACACAGCCACCCTCTTAAAGAACTGACACACAAAATTTTGTTCATAGCCACTTCCATTGGGCTCCAAGGGAGTGAAGGCAGAGCAAACTAAAGCCACATGAGATTCTGTGGTTGGTGGCACTGGAGAGAGAGCTGAAGGTTAAGCCACCAGAATCTCTGCGTTGAGTCATTCCCTCATAGTACAAAAGCCATCTTTCTTGGGCAGAACACTCCCCTCCTTGTGACATCAACCTGGGGGCAGCTTGAAACCATCTCACCCCACCCTGTGGAGCTTATGCCCTGCTAAGGAGTAGATCCAGAGACTCACTGAGTGACTAAGACTAATAGGCAGCCTGAAGATGGAGGTAGATCTCTCAGTGCTCTGAGACTTTTGTGAAACTGCTCCAGGCCTGGTGCTACTAAAAGTTGGCCTCCATGTGCAGCTTGGTCCTTTCCACATGCACCCAGGCCCAGAAGAAGGAGACACAAGCTGTGGGTTGCTGATAGCTCCAAACAGGTGACCCAGGGACACTTACAGGCAATGACTGACATAGATCAGAATCCCTCAGAAGAGTCTCAGAACCAATACACCCAGTGTCCAGCTTCAGACAACAACAGAACAGGATCCAATAAGCATCTCAAGCAACATACCCAGAGAGAGATCTTGGTAGGCACCAAAACTTGCTAAGGCTAATTCCATTTCATGGGGTGAGCACCTGCACAGCATGCTTGCACACTGTGTTGAGTGTTGAGCCAAAATGAGGGTTTATCCCATATAAGAATAGGCCAATCACAAACAAAGGTTGATTACAACAGCAGGACCCACATAATGTGCATAAGGGACATTCCTAGAGCACCAAACTCAGGTATTCAGAAAGACTATGCTACTGGGTCCCACAGGGTACCTCACTACATAAGGCCACTCTATGAAGACTGGGAGTCATAGCAGATGTATCTAATATATAGAAACAAATACAACGAGGCAGGCAAAATGGGGTGACAAAGAAACAGTACCAAAATGAAGAAACAAGATAATTCTCCAGGAGAAGAGCTGAATGAAATGAAGACAAGCCATTTATCTGATACAAAGATCAAAGTAATGATTTTATAAAATTTCATTTATTTGTTTTTAGAGAGAGGGGAAGAGATGATGAAAGAGATTGAGAGAATCATTAATGTGCAAAAAAAAAATAAATTGATCTGCCTCTCGATCTGCCATACTGAGGACCAGAATCAGAACCTAAGCATGTGCTCACCAGGAATTGAACCAGCAAAATTTTGGTATGCAGTATGACATACAACCCACTAAGCCATGCCAGTCAGGGCCAAAGTAATGATTATGTGTATTTTCAACATCATGAAAAAAGACATAGAAAGCGTAAACTATAAAAAGGATGAGCTGGAATTGAAGAATTCAATATATGAAATAAAGAATATGGTGGAAAAAATGAACAGTAGGTTAGATGAAGCAAATGACTGAATCAGCAATTTGGGAGACAAAGTAGAAACAAGCACCCAATCAGAACAGCAACAAGAAAAAAATAATACAAAAAATGAGGACTATATAAGGGACTTTTGGGACAGCATGAAGTGTAACATTAATATCAAAGAGTTACCTGGAAGAGAGGAGAGAGAGCAAGGGATCAGGAACATACTTAAAGAAATAATGACCAAAAGATTTCCTAACTTTGTGAAGGAAAAAGACACACAAGTTCAGGAAGTGAAGATAGTCCCAAACAGGATGGACCCAAAGAGACCCATGTCAAGACACAACATAATTAAAATGGAAAAGCTTAAAGACAAGGAGACATTCTTAAAAACCACAAGAGAAAGGCATTTAGTTACCTAAAAGGGAACTAGTATAAGATTGTCATCTGATTTCTCAACAGAAACATTTCAGGCCAGAAGGGGTTGGCATGAAATAGTCAAGGTGATGAAAAGTGAGGACCTATAACCAAGGCTGCTTTATTACCAAGGTATCATTTAAAATTGGAGAAATAAAGAGCTTCAGATACAAGAAAAAGCAAAAAGAGTTGTTTCCCCACCAACAAATGTTAAACGGCTTGCTTTAAGAAGAAGAAAAACAGGAAAAAGAAGCTGAGGAACATAGCTTAAAAAATACAGTAGAATAGCAAAATGTATGTACCTATCAATAATCACTTTAAATGTAAATGACTTCAGTACTCCATCAACGGCATAGGGTAGGAGAAAGATGGTGGAGGAGTGAATGGAAGTCACACTGACCTCTTCCCAGGACCAATCTGGGATTATAACTTAATTGTGGAGAAACCACCCAGAGCAAACAACTGAGCAATAGCCAGAGAGAAGCATATAATTTCAGTCATAAATAACCAGCTTTGACACAACCAGTCTGGTAAGGAGTGTGGTGGAGATTCAAGATGGCTGGAGGGGTGCCCACAGGTGGCAGTGCTGGCACAATAATTGAGTGGCTGGTTGGATACCCTGAAGAAGATTGGGGTCTAAACCCTAAGCTAGGATTCCCAGCCTAGAGCACCAGCGTCTAAAAAGTACACAGATAAAAACTAATGGAAAAAGCAGCAGGGTTGCTCTCTGCCACAGGTGGTCATTTAAAGGGCCAACATGCAAAATTTCATTTGCAGCCAGTTACCTGGGGCTCAAGCAAAGGCAGGGGCAGAGTGGCCTGGACATGCCTGAGGAAAGACTGGGGATGAAAGCCTTGGGGAGAGAAATGAGAGAGTAGCTGCTGGGATCCTGGTGCTGAGTCATCATCCCACAGATGGCAGCAGCCTTGGTGCTCAGGCAAACCACTACCCTTTCAGCAGCAGTAGCCTGAGGGGAAACAAGACCCCAGGAGGTGTCTGCCCTGGCCCTTTGGTGCTTAAGCTTGATTACTGAGTCCTAGTGACCAAAAACCAAAGGGGACAGCCAGTAGATCACTGGCAAAGGAGGGGCAGAGTGGACTAGAGAAACTTAAAGAGAGACTGGGGATAGAGGCTTTAGGGAGAGAACTGAGAAAGTAGCCATCAGGAGCCAGTGTTGAGCCAACCCCTGTACACAGCAATCATCCTGCTCAGGCAGACCACTCCCCTCCAAGCAGCAGCTACCTGAGGGGAAACAATAGCTCCCATCCCAGGAGGGATTTGGCCCCACTCTATGGTGCTTAAACCTGGCTGCTGAGTGAAGAGTGACCATATAACGTCACTCGATGTTAATTGAAAAAGCCAGTGACAGCACATCACTGCAAGTATCAAATAAGCTGTCTAAGTTGATGGGATCAACATCTGACATTACCAAAGGCAAATCCAGAAAGAAAAACAAAACAAAACAAAACAAAACAAACCATGATAAATAAAAGAGCTACCAAGATGAAAACCACTGTGGTCTTCTTCATGATTTGTGATATTTTCTTTCCTGCATAATGTTATAAAGCTTATAACATTCATGTCTTGTCCAGCAAATTTGTATGTAATAAGTCACTAGATTTTTATACTATAGTGTATTTCGATTCACATATTTTGCTCCTCCCTTCTCTTTGCCCATCTTACTTTCCTCTTTTCTTGCAAAATTCTCATTTCAAATTTGATTTTCTCTCTATCTACAACTTGTATCCATTCCACACTCTTCCTATTTTTCCCCTGTCCAGACACTCAAAAAGAATTCTCTTTTCAAGGGTCCTTTCACATACTTTTACCCAGCTAGTAAATACCCATGTTCTCGCTACACCTGTAACAAACTTTGGTGGTAGGTTGTGGGTAGGATAGTTGTTGTTGCATTGTTTTTTTTAAGGTTATCTCTAGATCTTCACTCTTCTGTAGTTCAAATAACAATTTGTACTTGACCTCTCTCCTACTATTTTTTTTACTCAAATTTTAATTATGCCATCTTAGCCTGTATTTTTTTCTTTTTTGTCTTTCTTCTATTTCTCTTTTATCCTGCCCTTTTATTTTTCTTTATTGTCCTTTCTCCTTTTCCTTTAATCCCTAATTTTAATTTTCCTTATTTAGTCTGGTTTTTGTTCCTTACTCTTAGTATTCCCTCTCCCTCTATTGTTACAAAATCACATCCCATTCCTCTAAACATCTCTTAGACTTTTTTTGTTTCCTTTTCCCTCTTATTCCAATACCACCTATATTAACTTTAGCTCCTTTGTTGTTGATAGTACTCTGGTGGATCTTTCTCTTCAATTTGGCTCCTATATTTTTATAATTACTTAATAATATTCCTTCCTTTTTCTTTCTCTCTCTCACTTAATTTTATTTTACACTATTTTAATTTCTGTTTAAGTCTAATATTATACACTTCCCTTCTCATACTCCATTTCACACTTTTCATTCCCTTTCTTTATTCATGAGGTAAACTTTACCTTCTCTCCTTCCATTGCTCCAACTCCCAACTCTTATTAGTGCTCCTCCTTCTACCCTCTCAAAATCATTTCTCTTTAATAGGTCATCTTATATCCACTCTCTTTTCTTTTAATAGTCTTAATCTAATTACACCTTTATTAATACTGGTTCATTTGCTATCGATAGTGAGACTGTGGGGAAGGGCTCAATTTGCAGGTATGGGTTTGTTTCTTGGGATCTGTAGTTATGTTCAGGCAGCACCTGCACAATATCACACAAGATGTGGTGGATGAAGTGACTGTCAGTCAACCAGCAGCAGGGAAGGACCCACAAAAGAATGAACCAATAACAATCAAAACACAATTACATCCAGAAAACCAGCATAAAAGGCATAAAGGACATCTCAAGAACATCAAGTTCAGGTGACCGGGGAGACTGTACCATTGTATCTCACAGGTCTACCACCATAGAAGTTCACAAAACAAAGTCAGAAAGTCAAAACAGACCAATTTAAGAAACAGAAACAAACAAGAAGAGTGCTACAAACAATGTGAAGACAAAGAAACAACACCCAATTTAAAGGAAAGGAGGAATCCTCAGAAAGAATGCTAAAGGAGATAGACACAAGTTACCTATCAGATATTGAGTTGAAAATAATGGTTTTAAGGAAGCTGAATGAACTCAGTGTGAAACACAAAAAACTACATGGAAATTATATAGAACTTATTGCAAACTATATCAGCATAAAAAAGGACATAGAAACGATTGACAAGGGCCAAGAAGAAATGAAGATTACCTAAATTAAAGAACACAGTAGGAGGAATCAAAAGCAGGCTCGATGAAGCAGAGGACTGAAACAGTGAGCTGGAGGACAAAGTAGAAAATACTTCCCA
The DNA here is from genome assembly GCA_004024845.1 of Tonatia bakeri. Lineage (NCBI taxonomy): Eukaryota > Metazoa > Chordata > Mammalia > Chiroptera > Phyllostomidae > Tonatia > Tonatia bakeri. The sequence continues at coordinate 71,501 of PVIA01006088.1, read as the reverse complement.
AGAAGAGAAAGAAAGAGGAAAAAGTCTGATGAAGATTGAAGAGGGGTTAATGGAAATACAGGACAACATGAAATGGAATAATATCCATATATAGAAAACCTGTTTGAAAAAGTAATTATGTAAAATTTCCCTAATTTGATAAGATAAAAAGCCACACAAGTCCAGGAAGCAGAGATGGTCTCAATCAAGAAGAGCCCAAAGAGGCCCACTGCAAGACACATCATAATTAAAATGGCAAAATTGAAAGACAAACAGAGAATCCTGAAGGCAGAAAGGGAGGAAAAGGATGTAACATACAAAGGAGCTCCAATAAGACTAGTGGCTGACTTCTCAACAGAAATATTACAAGCCAGAAGTGAATGGCAAGAAATATTCTAAGTTATGAAAAACAAGGCCTGCAACCAAGACTACTCTATCAAGCAAGGGTCTCAATTAAAACTGAAGGCCAAAAGGAGCTGCCCAGACAAAAGAAGTCTCAAAGAAAACACCTCCACCAAACCATCACTGGAGGATATGCTAAAGGGACTGCTTTTAGAAGAGATAGAAAAACAGTGAGAGAGAAAGGATCAAAGGTATAAAGGGAGAAAAATGGCAATGAATACCCACCTATCAATAATAATATCATGTGAATGGATTAAATGCTCTAGACAAAAGACATAGAGTAGCTGAACAGGTAAGAAAAAATGATCCACACACATGCTGCCTACAAGAGACCCACCTCCGAACAAAAGACCTACACAGATGGAAAGTGAAGGGCTTGAAAAAAATATTCCAAGCAAATAAACAGGAAAATAAAAGCTGGGGTAGCAACACTTATATCTTACAAAATAGACTTCAAAACAAAGGCCATAGAAAGAGACCCAGAAGGATACTTCTTAATACTGAAGGGAAGAATCCATCAAGAAGACATAAATATTATAAACATATATGCACCCAACATAGGAGCACCAATGTACATAAGGAAAAATGGATAAATCTTCCAAACAAAATATCAACAAGGACATTGTGGCATTGAACAATGCCCTAGATCAAATGGACTTCACTGATATATATAGAACCTTTCATTTCCCCAAACTAAAAATATGCATTCTTCTCAAGTGCACATGAAACATTTTCAAAGATAGAGCACATGATAGGACACAAAACAAACCTCAACAAACTCAAGAAAATTGATATCATAGAAAACATCTCAGACCACAAGGACCTGAATCTAGAAAACAATCCCAAGGAAAAAACTCAAAAACACTCAGACTCATGGAAATTGAATAGCATGCTATTAAACAATGAATGGGTTCAGAATAAGATAAGGGAAGAAATAAAATAGTTTCTGAAAACAAATGAAAATGAGCTCACAACAACCCAAAACATATGGGACACAGAAAAGGCAGTCCTGAGAGGGAAGTTCATAGTGATGCAGGCCTACCTAAAAAAAAAACAGAAACATTTCAAGTAAACAACCTAACCCTACACCTACAAAAACTGGAGGAAGAACAAGAAAATTCCTAGGCAAGTAAAAAGAAGGAAATAACCAAGATCAGATCAGAATTAAATGACATAGAGACTACAAGCACAATTCTAAGGATCAATAAAATCAGGAGCTGGTACTTTGAAAAGATAAAGAAATTGATGAGCCTTTAAGCAGACTCATCAACAAAAAAAAAGTACCCAAATAAATATGATAAGAAACAAAAGAGGAGAAATTACAACTGACACCACAGAAATACAAAGGATTGTAAGAAATTACTATGAAGAACTATATGCCAAGAAATTTGAAAACCTAGATGAGATGGACAAATTTCTAGAAAAATATAATCTTCCAAAACTGAGTGAACAAGAAACAGAAACCCTGAACAGTTCAATAACACCTGATGAAATTAAAACAATAATCAAAAAGCTTCTGATACATAAAAGCCTTGAACCAGACGGTTTCACAAGAAAATTTTACAAAGTATTTAAGGGAGAGATAACCCCCACCCTGCACAGATTATTTTGAAAAATTCAAGAACGTGGAAGACTCCCAAACTTGTTTTATGAAGTCAGCATCATCCTAATCCCAAAACCAGGTAAAGACACAATAAAGAAAGAAAACTACAGGCTAATATTGCTGATGAACACACATGTAAAAATCCTCAACAAAATATTGGCAAACTACATTTAGCAATACATAATAATGGTCATACACCATGACCAAGTGGGATTCATCCCAGGGATGCAAGGATGGTGCAATGTTTGCAAATCAATAAATGTAATTCATTGAATAAACAAAAGGAAAGACAAAAATCACGTGATCCTATCAACAGATGTGGAAAAAGCATCTGACAAGGTACAGCACCCATTTATGATAAAAACACCCAGCAAAGTGGGAATAGAGGGAGCATTCCTCAATATGAAAAAGGCCATATATGAGAGACTTGGAGCCAACATCATACTCAATGGGCAAAACTAAAAGCATTTACACTAAGTTCAGGAACAAGTCAAGGGTCTCTGATTTCATCACTTCTTCTTTTTTAAATTTTTCTAATTTTAGTTGTTGTTTAAGTACAGTTTTCTGTCTTTGACTCCTATCCCAGCCCCACTCCAGCCCTCCCCACCTTCCTCCCATTTCCACCTCCCCAGTTTTTGTCCATGTGTCTTTTATACTTGTTCCTGTAAACCCTTCCCCTTTCCCCCTGAAATTCCCTCCCCTCTTCCCTCTGATCACTGTGATCACTTCTATTCAACATAATGTTGGAAGTTCTACCAACAAAGGTCATACAGGAAGAAGAAATAAAAGGCATCCAAATTGTAGAAGAGGAAGTAAACTGTCATTATTTGCAGATGACATGACAATATACATAGAAAATTCTATAGACTCCACCAAAATACTATTTGATCTAATAAGTGAATTTTGTAAAACATTGGTATACAAACTCAATATTGAGAAACTGAAGACATTTTTCTATACCAACAGTGAAATATCAAAACCTGAAATTAGGAAAAAAAATCCCAGTTGCTGTAACAACAAGAAAAATATAATACCTCTGACTAAACCTAACCAAGGAGGTAAAAAACCTGTACTCAGAAAAGCATACAACACTGAGGTTGGAAACGAAGGAAGACAGAAATAAATGGAAGAATATATGATGCTCATAGATTGGAAAAATTAAGATCATCAGCATGTCCTTACTACCCATAGCAATTTATGTTTACTGCAATCCCTCTTAAAGTACCAATGACATATTTCACAGATATAGAACATACATTTCAAAAATTTATATGAAACCACAAATGACCCCAAATAGCTGCAGCAATTTTGAGAAAGAAGAAGAAAGCAGTAGGGATCACCATACTTGACATCAAACCATATTACAAGGTCATGGTAATCCAAACAGTCTTTTCCTCTTCAACAATATCCTCTTCAACAAAAGATGTTGGGAGATTTGGACAGCATTGTGAAAAAAAAAAATTGAAACTAGACCACCAACTCACACCATATACCAAAATAAACTCAAAGTGGATAAAAGAATTAAATATAAGTCATGATATCATAAAATTCCTAGAGGAAAAGATGGGCAGGAAAATCTCAGATATTCCACCGAACAATATTTTCACCAATATGTCCCCTAGAGGAAGAGACATAAAAGAAAGAATAAACAAATGGGACTTCATCAAAATAAAAAACTTCTGCTTGGCTAAAGAAAGAAAACATTAGCAAAATGAAAAAGGAACCAACTATATGGGAAAATATATTTTCCAATGATATCTCAGTCAAGGGTTTGATTTCCAAAATATATAAAGAACTCATATGATCCCACACTAGGAAAACAAACAATGCAATTAAAAAATGGACAAAAGGCTTGAATGGACACTTCTCCAAGGAGGACATGCAGAGGGCCCTGGGACATCTGAAAGGATGTTCAGCATCATTAGCCATCAGAGAGATACCAATTAAAACCACAACAAGAAACCACTTCACACCGGTCACAATGATCAACATAAACAAATCAACAAACAGCGAATGCTGGTGTGTTGTGGAGAAAAGGGAGCATTTGTGCACTGTTGGTAGGAATGCAATATGGTTCAGCCTGTGTCCAAACAGTATGGAATTTCCTCGAGAAACTAAAAAAAGAATTGCCTTTTGACCCAGCAATTCCAATGCTGGGTTTACATCCTAAGAATCCTGAAACACTACTCCAAAAGAACCTATGCACCCCAATGTTCATAGCAGCACAATTTGCAATAGCTATGTGCTGGAAAAAGCCTAGGTGCCCATTGGCAAATGAGTGAATCAATAAACTTTGGTATATTTACACAATGGAATTATATGCAGCAGAAAGAAAGAAGGAGCTCCTACCATTTGCAACAAGATGGATGGAACTGGAGAATATTATGCTAAGTGAAGTAAGTCAGGCGGTGAAAGACAAATATCATATGATCTCACCTATATTTGGAACCTAATTAACAAAAGAAACTGGCAACAAAATATAGCCAAAGTCATTGAAATCAACAAACTGCTGACAGTAACCAGAGGGGGGAGTGAGAGGGAAATAACATGGGGAAGAAGGGAAAAGGTTGTAAATGAACATGTATGAGGGACCCATGGACAGAGCCAGTGGGGTGTGGAATTGAGGGTGGGAGTTGTGCATTGGTTCAGTGGGAGAAAATCTTGGTAGGAAAATGGAAAGAACTGTATTCAAACATCAATAAAAAGTAAAAATAAATAAATAAAAAAGGAAGTGAACGAAAGAAAAGATGTAGGGAGCTGAATAGATAAGAAAATAAGGCCCATATATGCTGTCTTCAAGATATCAACCTCAAAATGAAAGATACACAAAGACTAAAAGTAAAGGTATGAAAAAAAATATTTCATGCAAGTGGAATAGAAGAAAAAGCTGAATAGACTTTACAGCCAAGGCTATAGTAAGACACAAAACACCCAGGCTGTTGTAGCTGAGTGGATTGAGAATGGGCTGTGAACCAAACGGTTGCTGGTTCAATTCTCATTCAGGGTACATGCTTGGGTTTTGGGCCAGGTTCCCATTAGTGGCCACGTGAGAGGCAACCACACACTGATGCTTCTTTTCCTCTCTTTCTTCCTCCCTTGCACTCTCTCTAAAAATAAATATAAAATGTTTTAAAAAGACACAATGATGGACACTAATAATGATAAAGGGAGCAATTCAACAAGGGGATATAACTCTTGTAAACATTCATGCAACCAACATAGGGTCTCTCTCTATATAAACAAATCATGATGAACATAAATGGTGAGAAGATGGGATACAATCATAGTTGGGGATTTTAACACCCCATTGATTCAATGTATAAATCTCACAGATGGAAAATCAATAAGGAGATGATGATTATAAATGGCACAGTTGATCAAATGTCATTAATTGATATTTTCAGAGTGTCTCATCCCAAAGCAGCAGAATATACATTCTTTTCAAGTGCACATGGAATGTTTTCTAGGATAGACCTCATGTTAGGACACAGAACAAGTCTCAATAAACTTAATGGGGCTGAAATCATATCAAGCGTCTCTGACCACAATGTTATAAAACTAGAAATAAATCACAGAAAGAAAAGTTGAAAACACTCAAATACATGGAGGCTAAATAACATGTTATTAAACAATGAATGGGTTAACAATGTGATCAATGAAGAAATTAAAGGATACCTTGAAAAAAAAATGAGAACACAACCACCCTAAATCTGTGAGGTACAAGGAAAACAGTCCTAAGAAGGAAATTTATAGCACTAAAGATCAATGTAAAGAAGCAAGAAAAAACTCAGAGACACAATCTTACTTTACAGTTAAAAGAACTGGAAAAAAACAACAACAACACAGCCCTGAGTGAGTAGAAGGAAGAAAATAATAAAGATCAGAGAAGAAACAATTGTGAATGGGATTCTTAGTTCTCTGTTTGATTTAGACTCTAAATCAAATAGAGTCTAAAATAACAGTAAAAAAGATGAATGAAACCATGAGGTGATCCTTTGTAAAGATAAATGAGATTGACAAAAGTATAACTAGATTCATGAAGAAAAAAGAGAGGACTCAAATAAGACCAGAAAAGAAAAAGGGCACATAATAAATGACACCAAAGAAGTACAAACAATTATAAAAAATTTTGAGCAACTATATGCCAGCAAATTGAACAATCTTGATGAACTGTATACACATAGAAGCATACAATCTTTCAAAACTAAATAAGGAAGAATTAGATAATCTGAATAAACAAATTGTAACTAGTTATATTGAAGCAGTAATAAAACAAAATACTTGGCAAATGAAGTTCTGAAATAGATGGATTCACAGTTGAATTTTACCAATATTCAGAGAAGAAATAACATCTATTGTTCTGAAAATTTTACAAAAATTTCAAGAGGAGGAATGTCTCCCAAATGCCCTTTACAAAGTCAGCAATATCCTAAGTCCGGAACCAGATTAAGACACTACAAAGAATGAAAATTATAGGCCAAAATCCTTGATAAACACAGATACTAAAATTCTTAACAAAATATTAGCACACCAAATACAGCAATATATTAAATTTATCATATAGCATGATCAAGTGGGCTTTATTCTGGGGATGCAAGATTGGTACCATATCTGCAATTCGATAAACCTGATACACCATGTAAACAATATGAGGTATAAAAACCACATGATCATATTAATAGATACAGAAAAATCATTTAATAAAATCTAGCATCTGTTTATGGTAAAACCTCTTAGGAAAGTAGGAACAGAGGAAACATTCCTAAACCTTATAATGTCTGTGTATGACAAACCCATAGCCAACATGGTACTCAGCGGGTAAAACATATAAACATTCTCTACACTGCTGGAAATTCTAATCATAGGCATTGGAAAAGAAGAAGGTATCCATTGAAAAAGAGGTGAAATCGTCATTTTATGCAGGTGAAATTATACTGTATAGAAAGAATCCTAAAGAGGACCAAAAAAATCCTACTAGAATTCAGTAAAGTAGTAGGATGCAAAATAAATATCCAGAAATCTGTTGCATTTTTACATGACAATAATGAACTATCAAAAAGGTAAACTAAGAATCCCATTCACAATAGTTTCAAAAATAATAAAATACCTAGGAATAATTTTAACCAAGAATGTAAAAGACATTTACTCAGAAATAATAAGACACTGGAAAAAAGAATTGAAAAAGATACAAAAGTGGAAACATATATGTTTTCATGGATAGGAAGAATTAACATCATTAAAATTTTCATACTACTCAAAGCAATCTATGGAGTCAACAAAATTCCTGTCAAAATACTCATGAAAGTTTCAGTCACAGCAATCAGACAAGAAAAAGAAATAAAAACATCCAAATTGGAAAGAAGGAAGTAAAACTGTCATTGCTTGCAGATGACATCATAGTGTACATAGAAAACCCTATAGACTCCACACACACAAAAAAATACTTGATCTAATATTTGAAACTGGCAAAATAGTGGGATACAAAGTCAATATTCAGAAGTTGAAGGCTCTTCTGAATATTATACACCAATAATGATATACCAGAAATAGAAATTAGGATAAAATTCAATTTATTATAGCAACAAAACAAATAAAGTACCTAGGAATAAGCTTAACCATGAAAGTAAAAGACCTGTACTAAGAAAATTACAGAACATTGAAGAAACTAAGGAAGATATAAATAAATGGAAGCATATAACATGATTATGAAATGGAAGAATTACAATAATTAAAATGTCCATACTACCCAAAGCAGCCTATAGATCAGTACAATCACTATTAATATATCATGACTTATTTCACAGATACAGAACAAAGATTTGAAAAATGTATATGGAACCATAAATTACTCCAAATAGTCTCAGCAATTTTGAGAAAGAAGAACAAAGTAGGAGGGATTACAGTACTTGATATGAAATTATATTACAAGGCTACAGTAATCAGAACAGTCCAGTACTGGCATAAGAACAGACACATACATGAATGGAACAGAACAGAAAGCCCAGAAATAATCTCTTGACTTACAATTCATGAACATGGTACATGCTTCCATTTGTTCCTGTCTTCCTTAGTTTCTTTCTTCAGTGTTCTGTAGTTTTCCATGTACAGGTCTTTTCCTTCCTTGGTTAGGTTTGTTGCAAAGTATGTTATTTTTCTTGTTGCTATGTCAAATGGGATTTTTTTCCTGATTTCTGTTTCTGATATCTCATTGTTGGTGTACAAAAATGCCTTCAATTTCTGAATATTGATTTTGTATCCCACTGTTTTGCCAAATTCAATTATTTGGTTGAAGTAGATTTTTGGTGGAGTCTATAGGATTTTCTAGTTACACAAATGTGTCATCTGAAGACAATGACACTTTTGCTTCTTCTTTTCCAATCTGGATGCCTTTTATTTCTTTTTCTTGTCTGATTGTTGTGGATAGAACTTCCAATACTATGTTGAATAGAAGTGGTGAAAGCAGACACACTTGTCTTGTTCCTGATCTTAGTGTGAAAGGCCTTAGTTTTTGCCCATTGAGTATGATGTTGGCTGTAGGTTTCTCATGAAAGGCCTTCATTATGTTAAGGCATGCTCCATCTAATTCCACTTTTCTGGGTGTTTTTATCGTAAATGAATGCTATATCTTCTCAAATGCTTTTTCCCTATTTATTGATAAGATCATGTGATTTTTGTCTTTCCTTTTGTTCATGTGATATATTACATTTATTGATTTACATCATCAAAATATCCATACTACTTAAGGCAATTTATAGATTCAACACAATCCCTATTAAAATACCAATGACATGCTCTCCAGATATAGAACAAACATTTCAAAAATTTATATAGAACCATAAATGACCCTGAATAGGCACAGCAATTTTGAGAAAGAAGAGCAAAATAGGAGGGATCACAATATCTGTCATAAAACCATATTACAAGTCCATTGTCATCGAAAGAGTCTGGTACTGGTATAAGAACAGAAACATAGACTAATAGAATAGAACGGAGAGCCCAAAAATAATCCTAAGTCACTATGGTCAATTAATACTTGACAAAGAGGGAAGAAGCATAAAATGGGGTAAAGATTGCCCCTTCAACAAATGGTGTTGAAAAATCTGGACAGCTATGTGCAAAAAAAATGAAACTCAACCACTAACTTACACCATACATACAAATAAAATCAAGATGGATAAAAGACTTAAATATGTCACAACACCATAAAGATCCTAGAGGGGAACAAAGGCAGAAACATCTCAGATATTCTACACAATATTTTCACCGATATGTTCACAGAGCAAGGGATGTAAAGGAAAGAATAAACAAATGGGATTTCAACAAAATAAACTTCTGCACAGCTAAAGAAAACATCAGCAAAATGAAAAGGGAATGAACTGTGTGGGACAATATATTTGTCAATGATACCTTGAACAAGGGTTTGATCTAAAAAATATATAAAGAATGCACATGACTCTATCCCAGGAAGACAAACAACCCAATTAAACATGGACAAAGGACCTGAGCAGACACTTCTCCAAGGAAGACATACAGAGGACCCAGGGACATATGAATGGATGCTCAGCATCACTAGCCATCAGAGAGATTTAAATTAAAACCAAAATGAGATATCACTTCTTCACACTGGTCAGAAAAGCTATCATAAACAAATCAGCAGACAGTAAGTGCTGATGAATATGTGGAGAAAAGAGAACCCTAGTACACTGTTGGTGGGAATATAGACTTGTGCAACCACTGTGGAAAATAGTATAGAATTTCCTGGAAAAAAAACCCTTGAAAATGGAACTGCTTTTTGATTTGGCAACTCCACTGCTGGGATTGCAACCTAAGAACTCTGAAACACCAATTACAAAAAATCTATGCACCCCAATATTCATAGCAGCACAATTTACAAAAGCCAAGTGCTGGAAGCAACCTAAGTGCCCATCAGTAAATGAATGGATCAAAAAACTGTGGTACATTTATATGATGAAATACTATGCAGTCAAAAGAATGAATGAGCTACTACTCTTTGCAACAGCATGGCTGGCTCTGGAGAACATTATACTATGTGAAATAAGCCAGGCAGTGACAAACAAATACCATATGATCTCACCTATAAGTGGGACCTAATCAACAAAACAAGGAAGCAAGCAAAGTATAACCAGAGACATTGAAATTAAGAGCAACTGGACACTAACCAGAGGTGAAGTAGGGGAATAAAGGGGGAAATATGGGGCAGGATTGTCAAGGAACAGCTACAAAGGACACATGGACAATGACAGTGCAGTGTAGCTTGTGTCTGGAAACAGAGTTGGATGAGGCAGTGGAGAGCAAGGGGGCAATATGGGGACAATTGTAACTGAACAACAATAAAAAAGATGCCTATGGGATATTTCACAAAACTAGAACAAATATTTCAAAAATTTGTATGAAACCATAAATAACCCAAATAGCAACAGATCTTGAGAAAAAAGTGCAAATTTAGAGTTATCATCCTACTTAATATCAAACTATACTACAATGCTATAGTAATGAAAGGAGCATGGTACTGGTATAATAGCATACACAGAGATGAATTGGTGAGAATACAAAACCCAGAAGTAAACTCACTATTTTACAGTCAATTAATTTACAAAGAAGGCAAAAACACACAAAGATAGATTTTTCTTCAAGTGGTGTTAAAAATATTGGACAGATATATTCAAAATATGAAACTAGATCACCTTATTATACCACACACAAATTAAACTCATAATGGAGTAAAGACTTAAATGTTAGACTCAAAACCATAAAAATTTTAGAACAAAACCTAGCTAGTAAAATCTCAGACATGTCTTATGGCAATCAGATATATCAGAAATTTTTTTTCTGATATATCTCCTCAGGCGAGGGAAACAGAAGAACAAATAAAGAAATGGGGTTATATCAAACAAAAATGTCATTGTGGGGCAAATAAAGTGCTCCAAAAAAATGGAAAGACAACTCACTGAATGGGAGAACATATTTTCTCATGTATTTGATAAGGGGGTAATATCCAAAAATTTATAAAGAACTTATAAATCTCAACACCAAAAAAAAAAAAAACCAATCCAATTAAAAAATGAACTATGGTCCTGAACAGACACTTTTCCAAAAAGGACATACAGATTGATGCAGACACCAGCCCACAGTGTCTGTGTCATTATGGATAAAATGAGACACATGAACTACAGAGTCTGGTGGAGGAAAAGGTACAGCATGGCTTTTCTCTCAAGGGTAGCAAAAGCTACGGCCTCTGGCCTCCGCCACGACAAGCCTTTATTTCTATCTCTCCACATTACTTGATGGTTCTCATTTTCTATGCACAGGTTTGCTTTAAGTGGTTACCTTTTACAGAATACAAAAGAGCCAATGCCAGTAATCACATCACAGAAGAGGGATATTTGCAAGTGAAAAGGCACAAGTGGTTGAACCAGTTACACTGGTCCTTGAAAGGTTTAGCATGGTTTTTAGGAAGTTACTTTGCAGTAAATGTCCTCAATTCAGGGTGAGGGAGTTTTTAGCAAAAAGCAAGATTTGAAGTGGCCTAGGCACATTGCAGGCCTGACTCCCCATGGGAGAACCTATCTGGGGGCATGGGTCCTGTGCATCTCTGAGTGGGAGCTGGGCCCACACCACACAGAATGCTCTCCTACACAGATGATCAAGAAATATATTAATATGAAATAATGCTCAATGTAACTAATTATTATAGAGAAGTAAATTAAAACCCCAATGAAATATCACCTCACACTGGTCAGAATGGCTATCATCAATAAATCAATGTGTTGACTAGGGTGTGGAAAAAGGGGAACACTTGTGTGCTGTTGGTGCCAATGCAGATTGTTGCAGCCACTGTGGAAAGCAGTACTGAGTTACCTCAAATATTAAAAATGGAGCTGCCTCATGACCCAGCAATTCCACTTTTGGAAATTTATCTAAAAAAAAAATAACATAAACCACTAATTTGTAAGAGTATATACACCCCTATGTTCATCGCAGCTTTATTTACAATAGCCAAAATTTGGAAGCAGCTCAAGGCCCATCAGTAGATGAGTAGATAAAGTAGCAATGGTACATTTAAACAATAGAATACTACATGGCAATACAAATTTTTACCCTTTCCAACAGCATGGAGGGACCTGGGGAACATTATGCTATGTGAAATACGGTAAGAGAAAGACAAGTGCCATATAATTTTGCTCACATGTAGAATCTTAAAAGCAGATATAGACAGACTTACAGAAAGACAACAGGTTGACATCTGTCAGGGACTATGGAGCTGTGGGGTAGAGAGATTGAGCAAAAGGAAAAAAATAAAGAGCTCATGTAAATGGACAACAGCATGTTGATTGCAGGGGCAAGGTAGAGATGGAAGAGGGTATAGGAATGATAAATGGTGATCTAAAAAATAAAATTAAAAAATAAGTATAAAGTAGAGGAAGAATATGAGACCGTTTTTAAAGAGATGAGCTGTTATGGGCTGCCTGTGTCTATCAACATTCACAAGTTGAAGTCCTAACCCCAAGGCCTTGGAACATAACCATGTTTGGAGATGAGCCTATGAGAAAGTAGTTAATGTAAAATGACATCATTAGAGTGACTTTCCCTATGATCCACCATGACTGGTGTTCTTATGAGAAAAAGAGATGAGGATACAGACAGACACAGAGAGAAGACCACATAAAGACAGTGAAAAAAGATGGTTGTCTACATGCCAAGGACAGAGGCCTCAGGAGAAACCAGCCTGCCCATCATGTGATTGGACTTCCAGCCTCTAGATTGTGAGGAAATAAATTTTTGTTTTTTAAGCCACCCAGTCTGTGGTACATTGTTAGGGCAAGAATAGAAAGCAACTGTTCATGCTATCTTACTTTTAGTTCTGGTGTACTTTCTCTTAGACCTATTAAATAAAGAAGCATATATTTCTATTCTGGAAGTCTATGATGTCAGAAGTCATTGCCTTTTTCTTTCTCAGGCATTTTATTTGCTTAATTACATCTCTTCAAATAGATCCAGTATGATTGCAGCCCTCTTTCTAACTTTTAATATCCTTATCATATTATTCTTAATATACTTGAAATAATTTATTTAGTGATTTCCTTTTCTTTGTAACTAAATTTATTGTAAGCTAGAATGATCAACTTAAATGGTGCCTTGTTTGTTGTTCATTCCTATCTTTTAAATTGTCCTCATTAGCTTAAAACCAAATAAATATGGATCATAGTGTTAGCATTTAAAAATAGTGCAACTACTCTTTGCCCGCCTCTTTCTGGTAAACAAACTCCACTTTCTGGTGTGGGTGTTAGCTCCCACCAAATCTGAATGGCTTTCAACAGCCTCCATGTGGGCTTCTTAATGGGATAATGGAGAAGCATCCAAAGTGCCCAAATCTCTGCTAAGGAGATTTTTAGAATTTGTTGTGTTAGTGCCTTTAAAACAAATTCAACTGAAAAGGTTATACTCAGGTTTTCTTCTTTGAGAAGACAACATGCAGGTCTGATTTTCACTGCTTTATTTCTACTTATTTCCTATAGAAATTAAAAAGGAAAATCCAGAAATATGCTAACCAGCTGTTCTCACAATTTTGCCAGATTTTTTTCTCAGTGTGTGACTTTGAGACATGTTGGCCAGAGAAGAAGGTGTGAATATTCAAATGAATTTTCCTAGAAAGAATATAAAGTCTACTTAAAATTTTGAAAGTTTGTACAACTTTGATACAACTTATTCTGCTGGAATGTGCAAATGCATTAGGTGGGAACAGGTCCCCACTGTGATAGTTGTTCGTAAGAAGTCACAAATGTTCAATATTTTATTTATATAGTAAATATTTCTCTTCTATCTTGTAAATATAGGTATTTCAGGGAAAATATAGATAGCAACCAGATGTGTGGGCAGCTTACAGTTTAGTAGGGAAGATAGACATTAAACAAATGACACGAGTAATCACATATACTGTGACATAGATGATTAATTATTTACTTGATGATGTCCAATGGGAGAAAAAGAAGATATGAAGGCATAAAATAATGGGATTCACCTTGTCTGTGTAGCCAGGAAGGCTTCCCCAAGGTTGGAAAGGAAGACAAAGCCTAAATCCCACAGTGCCAGGTAGAAACTTGACCTGGAGAAACTTGACCTGGTTGTCATGGGAGGAACAAGAAAACATGAAGGGGGTTTCAAAAAAGGAGGGCCATAATCAGAACTGAGAGATGGAGGGGAAGATTCTAACGAACTTACTAGAGCAGCCCAGCAGACATTAGCAATAGGGAGGGAGGGGGTCAAGGGAGGCAAGTGAGCAGGTTCCATAATATCCAACCAGAGTAGATGATGACATCACAGAGGCTACTGACAGGGGAAGTAGACAAAGGGCCATATTATGAGACATGGAAGAAGTAGCACTGAGAGTACTTTGGATGGTGTGAGGGTGAGGAATAGGGACAAATGAAGTATGCAGCCACTGCTTTTGTATGGGTGGGTGCAACATACTGATATGCTACATTGGTCATACTTTGCAGACATGAAAACAGTGGATATGCATCTTGTAAAGGACAAGCCATTAGTCCCAGGGTACAAGGAGAAGTTACATAAACACTGATGTTATAACATCTCCAGTGTTAAATACATTTGGTCACTTAGATATCCCAGTTATTTGCAGTAATTTCTAGAAATTCTGAAGGAAGAGTATATGTATGTGATATATCCACATCCATGAAACAACCCAGGACACTAATCCTTGCTGTCTACTGCTATTCTAGAATGGCAATGTAATGCCCCATCCCCAGTTATAGAGGTCCCAGCTGTCCTGCTACCCTCTGATGCCGTAAGGCACCATTGTGTTCCCAGTACTGGTGTGAGACAGTAGCTGGCAGTGTGAGTTACTCTGCACAGCACTCCAGACTATGTTTCCAGTACCAGAAATGACTTCAAAAGTGGCCCATCTATGACTCCAGGTAACCAGCCATGCCACTTCCTCATAGTTTGACTTCTCCTACTGGGCCCTGTTGTACCTTCTGAACATGGTTAATGTTTGAGGACTCCAAGTCTATCTGAAATGTTCATGTACTATGCATTTCCCTCTCCACAGTAACAAGTTCCAGTCTCCTTAGCTAGTGTCCACATTGCTCCTGGAGCCTCCTTGGAGCTTACAAATATACACATGTGATTAGACACTTGAGAGAATGAGTGACCTAATTCAGTATGGCTCAGTAGTTATGAGATCATTGTAATTATATGAGAGTAGTTTCCTTTTTAATTTCTCATGGCCAATATTTAAAGACAACATAGGGCTTTACAAAAGACAGCTAAACTGCATCAAGCGTTCAGAATGGTAAACTGTGGGTGTGTGTCTAAGATGCCATTTCATGGGTGGGAAGGGAGAACATGCCCAGGACAATTGGGGACTTTTTCAGTCTACACACATAGCCACTGCACCCCTGGCTTCCCTTTTTGACTCTGATAATGACAGTGTTTTAAATATTTCAGCTTACTTCAAGAAATTGAGAACTTTTTTCCTATGTGACATGGATTGCTATGGCTTTGCTACAGTGGATTAAGTTTTAAATTGCTATTTTGGAGCATTAGTTTTTCTTAGATACTTTGGAATGAGTTTTGGTAGAAAACTGTATATTTCTATTTTAAAATATGAGAAGCACCATGGAATCTTTAGAAAAAATTTATTTATTGATTTTGTGGGATTAGTACAAGATTACCTTTTAATATTTTTAAAACAGAAATAGTGATTTATATCTATAATGGAAAAAAATCCCAGCATTAGGTAATTATAAAGCACTAATCATAAATGTTCAGTCAACTCACAGGACACTGTAGAATTAATAATTATTGTGAAAAAGTAATTTTTGTAAGTTTTGAAAATTTTGAGAATGTAATTTTATTTTAGCTATATTCCTATATATTTAACAAGCATTTATATAACTGAAGTTATATAACATGTCTGCACTTTATAGCAATAGATATAAAAATAGTTGTACTACTAAAATAATCACAATTTTCTGAAAATAAAAAAAACATTTTTTCCAAGTTTCAGATATTTTCTATGGTTTAAAATTCTACATTACTTATGTGTCTGTATAGGTTTTGGGGAAAGGGTGATTTCCAGGACTTCACACTAATACTTTATACATTCACTCAGTTTGAATTGTGTGGGGAGCATCTACAATTACTTGTTACAATAATTTCATTTCAATATAACTACACAGTAATAACTACTATCAGGATAGTCACAGTGGAAAAATTAATAAAAGAGTATGGTGACATTCATGTGTACAAATTAGAATTAATTTAAATTTTAAATTTTTACTGAATATATTTTTTATTGAATATAGTTTTAGAACAGGATTTGCCGGATGAAATAAAGGACATCCACTGAAATTCAAATTTTGGATCAATAACGAATACTTTTTAATTTGTCCCAAACATATTGTAAAACACATACATACACTAAAAGTTATTTGTTGTTTAATTAGAAACTCAAATATAACTGGGCATTCTATTATTTTTTTTGCTGAATCAGGTAACCTGCTTAGAAAGCTTTCTTAGAATTCTGACTGCTTTTTTCATGGTACCTTTTTTTAAAAGATGATGCTCTTCTTTCAGAAAATTTCTCAGTTGCCTGTATTTCCCAAGTGGCAGAATAACACTTATAGATGTAAATCTCTTTGTGAATGAGGAATCCTGGGCAGTTCCCTGACATAAATCACAGGGCATGAGTGGTGCCTTGCTATGGCCCCATTTTAAAGGAGAGATTCTGGAGAGTCTGTGACTACTTCAGAATATTTTCTGTGGTCATGTTGAGCAAAAACAGCTAGATGATGATTCATGGTCTAGATTCTGAGTCATCCTGAAGATTAGGTACATTAGATCTTTCTTTTAATAGCATCATTAGACAATTCAAATTTATGAATTTATTTGTAAAGACAGTATGGTTGTGTTCTTGCATATATTATTTTCACTGACTGTTAAACTAATTTCCTGCATATTTTCTATGTGAACCAATACATATCAAGAGGATTAAAAGTTTTTCTTAGTGTGTGGGGTTTCCATGAATGAAAATTCAATATATGGAATGATAAATTGCAAGGGAAGCTGAGCCATGTTGCCCATAATTATGCCCTGAGTCTAGTTTATGAACTTGGGAAAATTGCTTATACATACTCTTTTTCACACTTTATTTACCCCGAAGGATTGGTGTAGAATTAAATAAGTATAAATAACTATACATGCATGTATGTGTGCATGTGTTCATGCATGTGTGCACACACATGATGGCACACATACATGTGCACACACGTGCATACCTGTATGTATATATGTCCATACAAATGTATGCATTTACATGCATGCCTGTATTCACCTGTGCGTGTATATGTGTAAGTTTGTATGTATATATGCACATAAACATATGTATGTGCATATGTGTATGTGCATGCATGTGTATATGCTTGTATATGTGTGTATATATGAGATCTGTCCAGAAGGTTTCCAGCTATGTAATAGAAAAAAAGAGAGACATTTATTAAAGAAGATACAAGAAATATTGTACATAGGACAATGACACCTCAGTCCTGTTAAAAGTAGGCATCTTGGAACCTCACACAGTTCTCCCAATTGCCATCAGCTGCCCCATTGTATTTTCCTGAATCTCATCAACAGTCTGAAATCTCTTCCCTTTCAAAGGTGATTTTAGTTTTGGGAAATGCCAGAAGTCACAAGGCACCAAATCTGGGCTGTAGGGGACTGAGTCACCTGGATGATTTGATATTTTGCCAAATAACTCTGCATGAGATGTGATACATGAGCAGGCATGTTGATGTGATGAAGCTGCCAATCACCAGTTGCCTATAGCTGTGACCTTCTAATCATCTAAATAGATTCCATAGAGGAGTGTTCAAGCTTAATGTAAAATTTGATGCAGAGTCATTGCTCTATGCACTCAGTACACATTCTTAGTTAATGGTGTCTACCATCCCCACTAAGTAATACAGTGAAGTTTTCATTGCTCATGCATGCATATTCCAGCCTACTCTCCTTGGCTGCCATGTTACATCAATGTTGCACAAACTGTTTTCATTATGTTAACAATGGCTGGATATTTTCTGGACAGACCTTATCTGTGCATGCATATGTGTGTAAATATGTGCATGTGTATGTGAGTGTGTATGTATATATATGTAAGTGCATGCATGTGTATGTGTATATGTGTGCATGTATGTGCGTTTGCCTATGTATGCCCAAACTAACAAAAGCTGAACACAGATTGGCCTGGTTATTTTGTATTTATATTGTGTTATTATAAGACTGAATGGCCTGTGCAATTTTACTTTTTGGCTTTATATATGGACTAGATTCCATGTGGAATTATTCCACAAATCAGTGAGAGTTACTCTGAAGGTAAGAGCCATCCTGGCTCTGTCAAGGTGAGGAAAGCAGGTTATATTGAGTTGAAAAGTGGCTGAGGGCATGTAAATCCTACAGTTTCATTCTGCTGGGATGTGGGAGCAGTCCTGCTGCTGATATAACAGCAGCATGGTGGGCAATAGCCATTGCCATGCAGTCACTTGTCATGGATGTAACAAGGATGACAGATGCCGATACTTGCTGAATAATCAAGCAGCACTGGGCCCTCAGGGTGAAGACAAAAAGCTTGCCATAGAATCAGAAGTGTGGTATTGTAGTTTTATCAGATACACTCAATGTTTCTGAAGAAAATTTGAATTGTGGGCAAAGCAGTACTGCAAAACAAAAAAGGACAACAGATTACCTGGGGCAGGGCAGGTAAAGTGATGGATATGCAAGAAACTGAAGCCAGTTTTAAGGGGCCTGGGGATACACTGTATTAAAAAGCCTCTTGTGGGCAGAGTTTCAGTGCTAATGTGAATAAAGGTGCATGTGGTTCTGTGTGAAGAAAGGTCTAGGGGAAGCCAGGACAGTGAGCTACTGGACTGGAGCAGAGATAGAACTATGGAAGGTGAGGAGTGGACAAGTCAGGCTTTCTTCATTCTAGAAATGAATCCATGTTGGGAACTCCATGATTTTTAGTCACTTGTGACACTGACCTACTTATCCTTCCTCTGCTTTTCATCTTACCTCTTTGGTGTTTCTAGCACAATCCCTTAGGTAACTTTTCCATTTTGGCTCAGTCCTTAAAGATTCCCTGAGGTCAAATTCTTGACCTTTTCTTCACTAAACACCTTAATAACCCTGGTAAGATAGAAAGTGGAGAGTCTTAATGAAGTAGAGAAATCACAGGCTGAAGATCTTACCTTCATAGGCAAGGAAAGGACAACCAATGAAAATTCAATGAAATCCAAAGCCAACAGCAAAATATCAGCTGCCAACAAGCAGGGAGCTACTGATGTAGGAGTTCTTATTTGTCACAGGTAGAATATTGGGGAAACCCAGGGGAGAAAGGCTTTCATGGGTCTAGGTGAAAATAGTTTTGAATTTTGAACTTAAGATTATAGCTTAATGTTTCTATTTCAATGCAATCATTTTTCCAAATGTATCACTGGGAACCTACATTGTTTATGACAAAGCTATTGGAATGTACATTCCAGGAAAATGGTGCTAGAAAAAAAGGAAAAGATAGAGAATATAGGGAATTGTGGAATTAATTCAGTCATTAAGTGAGTAACATAACAGCTGTGTAGCAGGTCTCTTTCTAAAAGTTGGTATGAATCAGAATGGTTCAGTGGGCTCCAACAATGATACACATTTTGTGGGATAAATAGGATAACAGACTTTAGGGTCATTATGAAGAAAATATCTGTTAATTATCTCAAAAAGGAAAAAAGGAGATGCCACAAAAATATTTAAGAAAAGTATTTCAAGTACAATGTAGATTAGCAGAAAAATGATTTGAGCCTAAAGAGTAGACTTTTTGATCTTGACGCTAGGAACATTTATTAACTGGCACATGGATGTCACCAAAACCAAGAAATAAAAGAAATCTCATCATTCTGTTACTTGGTAATGAATAATATTTGCATATTCACAATCACTTTAACTGTTTTATTGAACTTTGATCTACAGTCAATGTGTGGGAGATGATCTGATTAGAAAAGAATGTGGATTCTGTTAGCCTTGTGACCACCTCCTGAAGGACCTGTCAGACTTCCGATGTAATGTTGGATGGATATGGCCACAATTTTGAGGATTCTGAAGCATAACCTGCACTTAGACTGCACTGTGAGCATAACAGACCTGAGGTTTTACAAAGCATATTGTGTTTTAAAGGAGCCACTCCAAAGCTTCATGGGTTGAGAGACAGTTTCTTTCCTTCTTGACTATCTTACCCTTACAATTTGAAAGTTTGGCCATGTCACCTCGATGGAGCATCATGTCACAAAGTGAGGAGTTGGAGGATACAGCCTGTGTTTGATAGAACAAAAGATCGAAATTTAAACATGTATGATATCTACTATGAAGGCATAGGTACCAAAAACAATACTCCAACCAGGAAAACCAAGGAGGGTTGGTGAGACTCATGAGAAATAAACCCTCATCTATAATGGCTGAAAATTAATACAAATTTTCTAAGGGCAGTAAGTTAAAAAACAGCATATTATTTTGCAGTATGAAGGTAACCTATGGAGAAACTTAACACAGATAAGCCAAAATGTGATGGCTTTGAGGGCATGATTACCCTGTTCACATTAGCTTCTTCTGATGTAAAATGTTTTACAAAGTGAATATTGAATTTTGGTAATTTTAAAGAAGGAATATTTGTAAATGTAGAAGCTGATGCTCCTGGCACAATGTGAAAACCACAAATGTAGCATAACTTCTACACTTTCACTCACAATTAAAATTTCCTGTTGCTCTTGAGTCACAGTGAGTTGAGCTCAGTATTTTGTCCTATATTTTGATCACAAAACTACTCAATGGTATTCTGAAATACGGGATATTTTTTGTGTTGCTAAAGAGGTTTGAAATGAAATTTGTTGCTTTATATTATTTGTCAATAGTGCAGGACAATAGAAGTGTGTGAGTGTGTATGTCTGTATATATTGTGTGTATTATACATTTATATTCTGAATTATGACAATGGTAGTGTCTAGAAAAAGAAGATGAGGTATGAATGATCTCTATGTAACAGAGTGCAGCCAAAAGGGGACCCTAAATAGGGATTTGTAATGGGGTCCAGAACTCAAGGTGTCTGTCCAGGAAATATTAGAAAAATATACAGGATGTCCTCACTCCCCACCCCCCACAAGCCTAAGCTGGGGGATGGGACATATGGAACAGGGCCATTGGGAGCTGTGTTGTATAGCAGTAGCTTTGCAGCTAACTTCTGGCATGGTCATTTAACATATCTATAATCTTTAACTGGTTTCATATATATGTTAAATAGCTGTGGCCATACTTTGAGCCAGGGGGATGGAAGTGACTTCCACCCAAGATGTAACTGGGAGGCAGCTCTCCCTGGTTACAGCACCTGCATTTGAATTTGGAGAAGACTGGCTCCATGCCATGGGGCCACACCTGCCCAGACTTATGACAGCAGCCTGGTAAAGCTGGAAGAATGCAGGAATGCTGACAGGTGTAACTGATTGTAGGAGGAGTTAGAAATGGGGCTGCAGAGGAGACTGGTGTGGGGATTTAAACACAGGACAGCAGCCATGCGAGGGGAACCATGCAGCATTGGCAGAGTGGGGATCCTGTGGCTTTGGGGTGCTCCCTTTTGCCACGTGGCTTTGGAAGCAGGAGAGACTTTGCCTAGAAGAAGAGAGGTGAAAGTACTCTTGCTGTTGGGCCATGAGAAAGTGTCACATGGCTTTGGATTAACTGGAGATCATAGTGGCAACACAGCTGATGGTGCTGGGAACCCTAATCACAGACTTCTACTTCTTTTCCTGAGATACAGTACCCCAGACTAGGGCAGAGGGAGAAGGAAGGACCGTGCATCTGTGGGTATTCTAAAGGACTTAAGTATTTTAATAAAGACATTTAGTCACTATTCTAAGTCTGTATAGCTTTTAAATAAATATTTCCTTCCTTTTCACAAATCTCTGTCATTGAGAGATGTCTTTTCTCTGGCGGCGGGCATAGCGAAACTAGTTGGTAATAGTATGTCATACACCACCCTGGTCTGTTCTGTAACATCTAAACTTATAAGAAATACAGAGACTAAAAAAAGAGGATGAGAAAAAGAAAATCTTGATAGGGGACTCAAGACTTGGAAAATTTTAGCTTAAGGTAAAATGTTATAAGTCTTGCAAGTAAAACTTTTGTTTCAGAAACTACAGATAAGGCCCATCCTGGCTCCTGGGAAAACAGCCCACCTCCTGGGGCACTGCTAGAGATTACCACCTGGGAACAACTGGAGGCATCTGGGCCTTTGTGTTCTAAAGAGAAACAGATGGCCACCCTCCCCTAGAAACAGCTAACTGCCCAGGACAGGAATGTTGCAACTTCTGAATCTCAAAGCCCACACATCACTTTGTTTATTGCCCCCCACCCCCACCCATGCCACCACCTTATAAAAGGTCTGGCCTGGAAAGAAAAGGCACGATGGTCTGTTAGGATATGAACCCACCATCTTCTCAGATCACCAGCCATCTGAATAAAGTGTCCATAAAAGACTCAATCACTGTCATTGCTTATTGGGTTTGGTAGTGACAGGCAGCCTGAATGTCAGTGTCTTTTCTGGTTTCAATTTCAGTTGACATATTTTCTGGCCAATGAACTTGAAGAATGTTAGTCTATCAGTGAGGCCTGTACACTCTCTCTCTCTCGCCCTCTCCCCTGCTCTCTTTTCCCCTACCCATTCTCCCTCTCTTCATCTTCATCTACCCACTACAGACACATACACCTTGATCTGGTAGTTACCATACAAAGTATCCCCATGGGCTATTTAGTGGCTTGACTGGTGTGGCTCAGTGGATTAGGCATTATCCTACAAACTGAAAGGTCACTTGTTTGATCCCATCAGGGCTCATGCCTGGATTGTAGGCATGTTGGTTGAGGGTGTACAAGAGGTAGCTGATCTATGTTTCTCTGATACATCAATGTTTCTTTGACTTTCCTTCTCTGTCCCTTCCCCTCTCTCTAAAAATAAATAAAAATAAAATCTTAAAAAATTGCCATACAATTCATATTGAGCAACACTTTTAAAAGCAATAATAATGCATTCTGCTATTTTTTTCACATAAAATTTTTTTAATCCTCATTCAAGGACAATTTTTCATTGCTTTTAGAAAGAGGAGGGGAGAGAGAAATGTTGATGTGAGAGGGGAACATTCATTGTTAGCTTCCTGTCTGTGCCTAGACTGGGAATCTTACACACCTAGACCAGGGATGGAATTGGCAACCTAGGTACATGCCCTGTCTAGGAATTGAACCTGCAACCCTTGAGTTATGGGGTAATGCTCCAACCAACTGAACCACACCATCCAGGGCTATTTCTTTCATGTTTTAATGTAAAATTTCCAGCTTTTTATCAAGGTTAGATTGTGTGAGACACACTGCTTAACAAATGTGTCACATAGACAGGATGTCTGCTTGGTCTACTAAGAAACCAAAGATGGAAGAGCTAATAATTTGCTGAAAATTCTAGTTGGTTTCAATAAGCAGCTGGGTTTTTCTCCCCATCCAAAAATGTGTTATACACTTATGTTCCTAATATTTCTTTTAATTGTCAGTTGGTTAATTTATTAAAAGGCATAAGTTTGAACAAGACTTAATGAGTCAGCCATCAAGACTTTCTTGAAAGGACAGCATTTTGACTCATGTGAGAAGTGAAGTTTTACATTTAATTTCCTTCTCAAGTTGCTTATGCTATTCTAAACCTTGATGCACATAATACCATGCATTAGGAATAAAAGAAATAATGTGGAGCTCTGGGTGCAAAACTAGGGAGAAAGGAATCAGGGTTGAGGTCAGGGACAGGGAGTCAGCCTGTGAATGCACAGGGAGGCTGTGGAGGGAGATTGTACAGAAAGAAGGAGCTATATGAATAAAGGTATAGAGATGGGGATAAATGAACTTGGGGGAGTGAGCTGCTAGGTGTGGAAGGTTTAGGTGGAACCATGAGGTACTAAGAGAGAAGATTAGATTGAGAGGCAGGAGTGAGCATAGAGAGTCTGGAAGTCAGTTGTCTTTGACTTTTTTAGCTTGGCTTCCTCAAGTTTTGAATAGGACAGAGGCACAAGGAAATAAAGAGCAGAAGTGGTAGGGTCAGAGGAAGAGCAGGCAGACTGAATCCATAGATATCTCACTTTACTATTCATTTTCCTTGTTGCTTTTTGTTGCCCTCCTCAAGCCAGGTCAGGAACGCAAATTTGACAGGTGCTGGGTCCCACCCACACTTGTATGGATATTCTATACCTTTAAATGGAGTCACAGAAACAAAGGGAAACAGGAAGCTGTGCCATCTGCATACCCCCTTCTGTCATCTGGGAAGTGGAACCAGCAGCCAGCACATGATATCCTCATATCCTGGTTATTTAGTGGTTTTAGCAAACCCAAACACTTCCTAGTGATTTAGAATTCAGTTCCTGCCATATTCAAGTCAAACACAGTCTGCTTCTATTACTGAAACAAATAAACGGTTAATAATTAATCTTTGTTTATGCAGCTAGAAAGTCATGCAGTTCAATTAAGTATCAGAAAAAATACTTAAAAAGGGGGATTGATACATTTTTATTTCCCTAATTCAGACACTAATCTTTATGGGTAAGGTTGTGATGATTAATTATTTACTATTTTTCGGCAGTTAGAAAGTCCTCTACAAAGAAAATGAGAAAAAGAATAAAAAACTGCATTTAACACATCCAGCCAGTATTTGATTAAAGATCCCTCAGTATTCTCTTTCCAGAGGTTGGGATTAGCCATTAAAGTCATGCCAGATACAAAACTATGAATAGTAAAATGACAACAGACTCATAACTATCAACTAAAAGAGCAAAAATATACTAAGCAAACAACTAGAACAAACTAGAACAGGAAGAGAATAGAAATGGAGATTGTATGGAAGGTTATCGGTGGGGAGGGGGAAGGAGAAGCATAGGAGATTAAAAAGCAGAATATATAGGGGGTGTTAAGAATAGTATAGGAAATGGAGAAGCCAAAGAACTTATATGCACAACTCATGGACATGAACTAAGGGTCTGGACTGCTGAACAGAAGGGGGGCACTGGGAAGAGCAGGTCATAAAGAAAAATCAATTGGGACAACTGTAACAGTATAATCAATAAAATATACTTAAAAACAACAACAACAACAACTGGAACTTTACCATTAAGCAGATACTGAAAAGGTACCAAAAAGAAAAAAACATCAGAGCTGCAAGATGGTGGAGAAGTGACTGTAAACCACACTAACCACCTCCCAGGAACAATCTGGAATTACAACCAAATTGTGGGGAAATTACCCAGAACAAACAACTGAACAATAGTGAGAGAGAAGCATTATAACCCTGGACAGACAGAAGAACCAGCTTTGGCAAAACCTGTCTGCACCTGCATAAAGGCATGCAAGATTTGATTGGCAGAGTGACCCTCAGTCAAACAGCTGGAGGGAAGGACCCACCAAAGAATGACCCAACAACAATCAAAACCCAAAGACATACAGAGATCCAACATAAATGGCATCCCAAGAGCAGCAAGTTCAGAAGATCAAGGAGACTGTATCACTGAATCTCACAGATCTGCTACCATAGACATTCACACCACAAACTCAGGAAGTCAGAGCGCATCAATTTAAGAAGTAGAGGCTAACAAGAGGAGTCTCACAAACAATGGGAAGACAAAGAAACAATCCCCAAATGAAAGGAAAAGAGGAAGCCTCAGAAAGAATGCTAAATGACATATAGGCAAGTCAACTGTCAGATATTGAGTGCAAAACAATGGTTATAAGGAATATCAATGAGCTCACTGAGAAAACACAAAAACTACAGGGAAACTACTATGAAATCGCTGCAATCTATACCAAAGTGAAAAAGGAAAGAGAAATTTTCAACAAGAGCCAAGAGGAAATGAAAAATACAATTTATGAGTTGAAGAACACAGTAGAAGGTGTCAAAATCAGGCTGGATGAAGCAGAGGATTGGATCAATGAACTGGAGGAGAAGGTAGAAAAAAACCTCAGAAACAGCCAGAAAGGGAAAAAAATATTCAAACAGAATTAATGGGTTTTAAGAGAACTGCAGGACAATATGAAATGTAATAATATTCATACAATAAGGATACCAGAAGCAGAAGAAGAAGAGCAAGGGATAGAAAATTTGTATGAAAAAGTAATGATGGAGAACTCCCCTCATTTGGTGATAGAAAAGCCATAGAAATTCAGGAAGTAGAGAGAATCCCAATCAAGCAGAACACAGAGAGGCCCAATCAGAGACACACCATAATTAAAATGGCAAAATTCCAAGGCAAAGAGAGGATCTAAAAGGCATCAAGGGAAACACATGAAGTAACATACAGGGAGCCCCAATAAGGCTAGCAACTGACTTCTCAATGGAAATGCTCCATGACAGAAGGTAATGACAAGAAATATTCCAAGTAATGAAAAGCAAAGGCCTGCACCAAGACTACTCTACCTAGCAAGGCTCTCATTAAAAAGGAGGATGAAATAAGGAGTTTCCCAGACAAAAGAAGGCTCAATGAATACATCTTTACCAAAGCAGCACTGCAAGATATGTTAATAGGACTGCTTTAAGGAAAGGAATAAGAAGAGTGAGAGAGAATGAGGAACACTGGCACAAAGGAAGTAAAATGGCAATGAATAAATACCTATCAATAATAACCTTAAGTGTAAATGGTTTAAATGCTCCAATCAAAAGATATAGGGTAGCTGAATGGATAAGAAAACATGACCCACACATATGCTGCTTACAAGAGACCCAATTAAGAACAAAAGATCTACACAGACTGAAAGTGAGGGGCTGGAAAAAATATTCCAAGCAAATTAACAGGAAAAAAAGCTGGGGTAGCAGTACTCATATCAGACAAAATAGACTTCAAGACAAGGTACATAAAAAGAGACCCAGCAGGACAATTTGTAATACTCAAGGGAAGAATCCATCAAGAAAACATAAACAGTGTAAATATATATGGACCCAAAATAGGAGCACCCAAACATATAAGAAAAATTTTGGAAGACTTAAAGAAAGATAAAGACAGCAAAACACTTATACCAGGGGATTTTAACACTCCACTGTCAAAAATGGATAGATCTTCCAAACAAAATATCAACAAGGACATTGTAGCAGTGACCAAATGCCCTAGATCAAATGGACTTAACTGATTATATATATATATATACAATCTTTCATCCCAAAGAAACAAAACACACATTCTTTCCAAATGCACATGGAACATTTTCAAAGACAGACCCATGATAAGACACAAAACAAGCCTCAACAAATTCAAGAAAATTTAAATATCAAACATTTTATCTGACCAAAAGGAAATGAAACTAGAAACAAACCTCAAGATAAAAACTCAGAAATATGCAAGTCATCCAGATTGAATAGCACGCTATTAACCAATGAATGAGCCAAGAATGAGATCAAGGAAGAAATAAAAAAGTTTCTGGAAACAAATGAAATTTATCACATAGTAGTCCAAATATTATGAGACACAGTGAAGGCAGTCCTAAAAGGGAAGTTCATAGAGATATAAGCCTACCTAAAAAAGATAGAAACATTTCAAATAAACAACCTAACTCTGCATATGCAATAATTGGAGGAACAACAGCAAACAAAGCCCTGAGCAAGTTGAAGGAAACAAATAGCCAAAATCAGAGGAGAATTAAATGACATTGATTCTAAAGGAACAATTCTAAAGATCAGTAGATCCAGGATGTGGTTATTTGAAAAGATAAACAAAATTGACAAGCCTTTAATAATACTGATCAAGAAAAAAAGAGAGAGAACCAAATAAATACAATCAGAAATGAAAGAGGAGAGATTACAATTGATACCACAGAAATACAAAGGAGTGCAAAAAATTACTACAAAGAACTATATGCCAAGCAATTTAAACATCTAGGTGAAATGGACAAATTTGTAGAAAAATACGATCTTCTGAAACTGAATGAAGGAGCAGCAGAACAGCAGACAAAATTGAAGCAGTAACCAAAAAACTCCTGGCACACAAATGCCCTGGACCAGACAGTTTCACAGGACAGTTCTACAAAGCATTTAAAGAAAAACTAAACCCTATCTTTCACAAAGTATCCAAAAAATGCAAGAAGATGGAAGACTCCCAAACTCTTTATGAAGCTAGCATCATCCTAATCCCAAAACCAGCTTAAGATGTAACAAAGAAGGAAAACTACAGACTAGTATAACTGATGAACACAGACACTAAAATCCTCAACAAAATATTGGCATACCACATCCAGCAATGCATTAAAAAATTATACACCATGATCAAGTGGGATTCATCCCAATGATGCAAGGATGGTACAATATTCACAAATCAATAAATGTAACATATTACATAAACAAAAGCAAAGACAAAAACCACATGATCATATCAATAGATACATAAAAAGCATTTGATAAGGTACAGCACCCATTTATGATAAAAACACTCAACAAAATAGGAATAGAGTGAGCATTCCTTAACATGATAAAGGCTGTACACAAGAGACCTAGAGCCAACATCATATTCAATGTGCAAAAACTAAATGATTTCACACTAAGTTCAGGAGCTAAACAAGAATGTCTGCTTTCACCAATTCTATTCAAGGTAGTACTGGAAGTCCTAGCCACAACAATCAGAGAAGAAAAAGAAATAAAGGCATCCAAATTAGACAATAAGACAAAAATATGTCATTGTTTGCAGATGACATGATACTGTACATAGAAAATCCTATAGACTCCAACTAAAAACTACTGAAGCTAATAAGTGAATTTATCAAAACAGCAGGATACGAAGTCAATATTCAGAAATTGAAGGCATTTTTGTACAACAATGAAATATCAGAAACAGAAATCAGGAAAAACATCCCATTTGATATATCAACAAGAAAAATAAAGTTATTTGCAATAAACCTAATCAAGGAAGTAAAAGACTGATATTCAGAAAACTAAACAGAACTGAAAAAAATTAAGGAAGACACAAACAAATGGAAGCATATATGGTGTTCATGGATTGGAAGAATTAACATCATCAAAATGGCCATACTACCCAAAGCAATTTATGTTCATTGCAATCTCTATTAAAGTACCAATGACATATTTCACAGATACAGAACAAACATTTAAAAATTAATGAATCATAAATGAACCTGAATATCTGTAGCAATTTTGAGAAGGAAGAACAAAGTAGGAGGGATCATAATACCTGATATGAAACTGTATTGCAAAGTCACTGTAATCAAAACAGCCTTGCACTGGAGTAAGAAGAGACACACAGAGCAGTGGAACAAAATAGAGAGCCCAGAAATAAAGCCAAGTCTCTATGGTGAATTAATATTTCACTTAGGGGACAGAAGCATAAAATGGAATAAAAGTAGCCTCTTCAACAAATGATGTTGGGATAACTGGACAGCCACATTAAAAAAATGAAACTTGATCACCAACTTACACCATAAACAAAAATAAATTGAAGGTGGATAAAAGATTTACATATAAGTCTTGACAAAATAACAGTCTTGGAGAACAAAGGCAGGAAAATTTCAGATATTCTACCCAGCAATGTTTTCACTGATATATCCCCTAGAACAAGGGACATAAAGGAAAGAGTAAACAAATGGGACCTCATCAAATTAAAAAGCTTTTGCATGGCTGAAGGAAACAGCATTAAAATGAAAAGATAACCAACTATATGGGAAGACATATTTTCCAATGATACCTTGGACAAGGGTTTGATCTCCAAAATATATAAAGAACTCACAGGAGTCCACTCCAGAAAGACAGACAACCCAACTTAAAAATGGGCAAAGGGCTTGAACGGATACTTCTCCAAGGAGGACATACATATGGGCTCAGAGAACATACAGATGTTCAACATCACTAGCTGTCAGGGAGATGCAAATTACAACCACAATGAGATACAACTTCACATGAGTGAGAATGGCCATCTTCAACAAATCAACAATCAACAGGTTTTGGGGAAGATGTGGAGAAAAGGGCATCCTAGTGCACTGTTGGCCAGATTGCAGTCTGGTGTAGCCACTGTGGAAAACAGCATGGAATTTCCTCAGAAAACTAAAAATGGAACTGCCTTTTGACCCAACAATTCCACTGTTGGGGTTATACCCTAAGAGCACTGAAACACCAATCCAAAAGATCCTATGTATCCCAATGTTCATAGCAGCACAATTTACAATAGCCAAGTGCTGGAAGTAGCCTAAGTGTCTATCAGTAAATGAGATAAAAAAGACTGTGGTACATTCACTAGATGGAATACTACACAGCAAAAAGAAAGAAGGAACTCTTGCCCTTTATGACAGCATGGATTGATCTGGAGAGCATTATACTAAGTGAAATAAGCCAGGTGGTGAAAGACAAATACCATATGATTTCACCTATAAGTGGAACCTAATCAGCAAAACAAACAAGCAATCAAACTATAACCAGAGAAGTTGAAATAAAGAACAAACTGATAGTAACCAGAGTGAGGTAGGCCATGATGAGGGGGAAAAGGTAGAAGTGATTTCAGGAATATCTATAAGGGGCACATGGACAAAACTAAAGGGGGGTTGTATCAAGGGTGGTAAGTAGAGATGGCTGAGTTGGGGGGAATAGTGGGGAGAAAATGGAGACACCTGTACTTGAACAACATTTTTTTTAGAAAGTTAATAAAATGAACAAAAAAATAAACTGGAACGAACAATCTGACAGTAACCAGAGTTGAGAGTGGAGAGGGATAATAGGAAGTGGGGCATCAAGGAACATGTATGAAGGACACTCGGACAAAGCCAAACGGGGTGGGTTTGAGGGTGGGAAGCAGGGATGTGTGGGGCAGGGGGTGTGTGGGGGTGAATATGATGACAGTTTTACTTGAACAACCATGAAAAAACTGGAGTAGTGATGTTTTGGACGAGAAGTGCTTTTTGAGGACAATCATTTAGTTTATACTGATTATTTTGGTATACATTCTTTAAAGTGGCAGCTCTTATAGGATTATGGGGCAGGGAATGGAAGACTTTCATTGTTAAAGATACGCCATTAGAGGCTGTGGTTTTCCAGGTGGCTTTTCATTTCTTTTGCGTCTGAGTTTATGCTTTCTGTGAAAAGGCATTCTGGCTGAGCACTTTCTTTGTAGATTGTTAATAACCTCCAGAAGTTTGGCATAAAAATAAAACCACATTTACTTGAATAATAGAATTGAATTTCTATTTTCTTCTAAAAGAACTTTGACACAGGGAAGGCGTAGGATAAGTTATAATGACTTCATGGTGCTAATAAAATATTTCTAATAAAGACACAAGCTGAGCAGGATAGTTTAAAAGTCACTTCTGTTACATACTGTTTTTGCTTCTCTGTTTTAAAGGTAGTCTTAAAATTTACTTGGGAATATTTAATGTGCAAGTTTGAGACGCCTTCACCCACTTAATTTATTTACCTAATTTTGTTTAATAAAATATTGGTACAAGCAAGTTCTTCATGATAATAAAACTCATAAAAGAAGTTTTTACATGTTGGCATGAAAATTAAGGATATTTGCTGGTTTGTCTTGTTATTGGTTAATAAATACTTTTGTCTATGTCTAATTTTGTTTTTAATTATCAGGACAATTATTCTTTAAAAATATTTTATTTATTTATTTTTAGAGAGAGAGGAAGGGAAGGAGAAAGAGAGAGAGAGAGAAACATCAATGTGTGGTTGCCTCTTTCCCATCCCCTAGTGGAGACCTGCCCAGCAAGCCTGGCATGTATCCTGACTGGGAATGGAACCTGCGACCCTTTGGTTTGCAGGCCTGTGCTCAATCCACTGAGCTATGTCAACCAGGGCAGGACAAGTATTCTTTTTGTCCTGTACAGGGAAGAGACAGTGTAAAGGAAACTGGGTAATTGTGTCAACATTATTACCAATAATACATGGTTGAAACCTATATAATTTTATTAACCAGTGCCATACCAATAAATTTAATTAAAATATAAGAATACATAATTGAGCCTAGAAGTCAAATCTTTAGATTCCTGGTTTTGTACTCTTTATTAAAAATGCTACTATATCTAATACATGGTATAATTTGCCATAATATTATGGGCATTGTTTTGGGGAACAAGAATAATATTATTATAGCACATTTTGAAATACAGCAGGCTCTGGTGACATGAACCCTGAGAGCTGTGACACAGGCTTTGGAGGCTGGTGACCTTAATCATTAGGGACAGTTATTGGAGTTCTGAGGTTTAGTTGGAGGCAAATGTGTGTGTATGCACATGTGCATATATGCTCATATATGTTTGAATCAGTTTAATGAGTCATAAATTTTGCTGTCTATCTATCCATGTTTCTATCAATTTATATGTATTTTTGATGTGTCTTTCCCTAGATAAGCAGTGAATTCTTTGGTAGGGACAGAGAATGTTGGTTCCTCATCACTTACCTCTGATATCTCATGCAGCACCTGTCAGGAGTCCTTCAGTACAAATCTGCCAAGTTCATTGCATCAGTAAATATTTATACACAGTGAAGAGAGCTGTTTGGGTTTTTCCTCCCCTAAAACCCTTATGTACCTGCTCTCAATATCTGTACATGATAGTGTGGCTGGAGGGATGTTTATAGAGTAACTGTGTTCACAAAAAGCCCTAACCTCTCCTCACAGAAAGCATAAAAATGACAGAATACTCTCTCTACCACAGTCTAAGGCTGAGGCATGTCTTCTCCGCAATGTATTCAGGCCTGGTAGGAAACCCAGAGATCCATTTTCAGAAACAATTAAATATTTGATATTTTTTACTGGTTCCTGTTCATACTGGGAAAGATTTGTAGTGTCATCCAGACACTCATGTTTCAGTCCCTATGCTCATCTTAATAGGGGATGTATTTCTTACTTACAATAAAAATATAGAAAATGTGCAAATTCCTTAGATTAATCCCCAGCGAGAGACAATTCTACCTCCATGGAATTTCTCAAGTCTTTTCTAATGTTCCCTTATCTTTTTCCTGAAATTTCTCTCTTAGTCCTTTTAATATTTCCAAAGGCTCCAAGATGTTCCCAGTTACCAGGCTTTAGAGAAATTACAAGTGAATTTAAAAGTATAATCAGAGCCCTGTTATTTAAAGTGTATAAGGTATTGTTGTCACCACTGAGAGTAAACAGAAGCACAACTGCCTGATTCTTCCCCTTCAGGTGGGGACATGTTCAAAGTCCTTCTCTGGTTGTGGGAGAAGAGTCTTAGAGTCTGGGATTTGAGGCGGGATCCAATGGGACAGGAAAAGATGGCAGGCTCCATGATCCAGTGTAGGTCCATTCGTAACAAATAGTCTTTCAAATTTTTTTTGTGTTAAATTTAATGGGGTGACATTCATTAATAACACTGTACAAGTTTCAGGTGTATAACTTTATGATATGGCACCTGTACACTTTACTGTGTGCTCCCAAAGCCTAGTCTCCTTTCATCATCATGTGTTTGACCCCTTTACCCTCTTCACCCTTCTCCCATCTCCTCTGGCAACCACTACTCTGTTGTCTGTGTCTATGAGCTTGTTTTATTTCATTTATTCATTGTTGCTTTCTGTTTATAAAAAATAAAAATAAATTTTAAAAAGCTAGCCACGGATGGTGTGGCTCAGTGAATTCAGTGCTTGCCTGCGAACCAGAGTCACCAGTTTGATTCCCAGTCAGGGGACATACCTGGGTTGCAGGCCAGGTCCCCAGTTGAGGGCATGCAAAAGGTAACCACACATTGATGTGTCTCTCCCTCTCTTTATCCCTCCCTTACCTTCTTTATAAAATTAAATAAATACAATCTTTAAAATATATATAAATTATTTAAAAACTTAAAAAGATACATATTGCCATTTGAGACAACATGGATAAATCTTGAGAACATTATGCTAAGTGAAATGTCAGAAAAA
Organism: Tonatia bakeri; assembly: GCA_004024845.1. Taxonomy (NCBI): domain Eukaryota; kingdom Metazoa; phylum Chordata; class Mammalia; order Chiroptera; family Phyllostomidae; genus Tonatia; species Tonatia bakeri. Next base: position 37,512 of record PVIA01006088.1, on the reverse strand, counting down.
AAAAACAAAAGCTATATGATTTCACTTATGTAGAATATAAAACAAATATTCTTATAAAAGATAAAGTAAAATAAGCTGAACTAGGTGGAATACAGTCCTGCAAAGGGTCAAAAACTCAGTAAGCAATCAATTAATGAATGAAATCAAAAGGAAAAATGAAATATGAAGGAAGGAAGGGAGCTAATGAAACTTAAGACTATATCATCTCACTGAAATGTTGGTTTCATGTCTCTTTGTTTCCACTTCCTCAAACATGTTTCAATTTAATGGAGTTTTTGAGAACATTTTAAATATCTTTTATATAAAAACCTAAGTAACCTTCAATATTATTTAAATTTCAGTGACAGACGTGCTTGCCCCTTTAACTAAAAAAGCCTAAAAGTGTTTCTGATGCTGGATGTGACAGCTTGTAAGAGAAGTGTTAGTGTATTTCCAGGAACCTCTGTGGGGCAGTTAAATTCTATAACTTTTATTTATTTAAAAAAGTTCTCTAGTTTTCAGAAAGAGCAATAAATATTCTTTTTTAAAGATTTTATTTCTTTATTTTTAGAGAGGGGAAGGGAGTGAGAAAGAGAGGGAGAGAGAGACATCAATGTGTGGTTGCCTCTCACGTGACCTCCACTGGGGACCTAGTCTGCAACCCAGGCATGTGCCCTGACTTGGAGTTGAACTGGTGACACTTTGGTTCCCAGCCTGCACTCAATCCACTGAGCTACGCCAGCCAGGGAGCAATAAATATTCTTTATGATTATTGAATAAGTGATGGTAGCCATGATCTTAAAATGTAGATGAAAACATTATATGGCATTGTTTATTTCATTGTGTATTTATTTGTTGGAACTGAAAGTAAAAACAGAGACTGGAGAGAAGGAAAGATGCCCTTTTCTCATATAATTCATTTTTTCTGTTAGTTAAGAGAGGGAGAGATTAAATTTAGGGCTCTGATAAAACATGTGGTGAACAAAGTGTTTATTACATTCCTTCTACACTGAATGAGGCATTAAGTTATGCCCTTCCAGTGCCCCTTATCACCAAACCACTTGAAAATTGAGGGAGACCATGAAAAGGGACTTATGGCACCAAACCTATAGAAAGTCATTGAAATGAGAATGAGGGTCATATGGGAGATGATGGCAAAGATTTCAGCAGACATTGTACAAGTGTTAAATCTAGTCTAGGAATTTTAAAAAATGGCTGCTTATAAATGTTTTTAATATTTAAAATTAAATATACATAATTATGTACATAAGTTGTATGTATATACCTATGTAATACACTTAGTTTTCATTAGTCACATAGCTGATGCCATGTCACTGTGAAGGATGATTTAGTAAATCTGAACTGTGCCCCTGGGCAGAATTCTCTGAGACACTGATCACAGCATTTCCATCAATTGATCTATTCATAGCCTGGATTTGTGTGTGCTTCTGGTTAAACACACCTTATTTCATAGAGTTGTTGGTTCATTTACATTGGATTCCCATCCAACAGTACTGTAATATCTGCCTGAACCACCTTCTCTTATATGAGCATTTGCTGCACAAGGTGCCTTATAGCCTTTCTGCCCTTAGACATGAGACAGTACTTCACTGGGGACATTATACACAGTGAAGTCATAAACTAAACTACATCGTATGAAAAGTGTGGCACTGGGTAGACCACACAGGTGTGTTTACAGAATAAGAACTCAATGACCATAGAGAGTTGGGTTTATTTCTGGGCTCTCTATTTTTTTCCATTGATGTACATATCTGTTCTTATGACAGTACCAAACTTTTTCGATTACCATGGCCTTGTAATATAATTTGATGTAGGGTATTGTGATACCTCCTACTTTGTTCTTCTTTCTCAAAATTGCTGCAGCTATTCAGGGTCATTTATGGTTCCATATACATTTTTGAAATGTTTATTCTATACAGAGGACCCAGAGATGTATCAAAGGATGCTGAGCATCACTAGCGATGAGATAGATGCAAATTAAAACCACAATGAGATACCATTTCACATCAGAATGGCCATCATAAACAAATCAAAAAACAACAAGTGCTGATAAGGTTGTGGTGAAAAAGGAACCCTAGTACATGATGGGAATGCAGATTGGTGTGGCCACTGTGGAAAACAGTATGGAATTGCCTTGGAAAACTAAAAATGGAACTGTCTTTTGTCCCAGCAATTCCATTGCTAGGATTATATCCCAAGAACCATGAAACACCAATCCAAAAGAAACTGCACCCCAATGTTCATAGCAGCACAATTTATAATAGCCAAGTGTTGGAAGCAACCTAAGTGCACATCAGTGAATGAGTGGATCAAAAAACTATGGTACATTTACACAATGGAATACTAGGCAGTAGAAGGAAAGAAGCAGCTCACACCTTTCATGACAGCATGGATGAATCTGAAGAGCATTATACTAAGTGAAATAAGCCAGGCAGTGAAAGACAAATACCATATGATCTCACCTATAAGTGGAACCTAATCAACAAAACAAGCAAGCAAGCAAAATATAACCAGAGACATTGAAATAAAGAACAAACTGATAGTAACAAAAAGGTAGGGGGAGGCGATTATGTGGGGTGAAATGGGAAGGGTCATCAAGAAGCATGTATAAAGGACACATGGAAAAAGCCAAAGTGGGGTAGGATCAAGGGTTGGAGGGAAAATGGAGTCAACTATACTTGAACAACAATAAAAAAAAACTCAGTGTGCTAGCCTGTTTAATCTAGGCTGGAATGTGCATATCACAACCCCAGATGAGCACATACCACAGATGACTGGAAGCATTGTGAACATTGACTATGAAGCTACAAAGACATCATCACTAGTAGACACAATTGCATACATAGGACCCAAGAATAAGGAGGGACAAGTATGTGCATATGCATTTATGTATGTGTACACATGCACACACACATACATGTATATATGAACACATGTGCACATGCATGTCTGCGTGTATGTGTTTGTGTGTTCACATATCTATGTGTATATGAACATGCATATTTGTGTGTGTTTGTGCATGTGTATATGTGTGTGTATACATTTGCTGCAGGAGCTAGTCACCCTTCAATGAAAATTGTTTCTGCCAAAAAATTATTTTGTTGACAAGGGAAGAAAAGCTGTTTTGAAAGTTTTTTATAGGGATTTTGAAAAATTCATTATCAAACTCTGCGACCACTATTCCACCCAGAATATTCCCCATGGCTCTATGCATCCTGGCAGCTGCCACTCTAACCTGTACCTAGAGCCTGCCTTTTGTGCAGCTGGCATTTAACTGCACTGCTGTGCTTCTAAAACTTTTCATGTTACTACTGAATTTCCATCATTGGGATGGACTACCATTCTTAATTCATGTATTTGTGTAAGAATGTCTGTGTTACTTCAGGTTTTTGAAGTTATGGATGAAGTTGCTTTAAATAGTCACGCACAGGTTTCTGTAGGAACTAAATTAATTTATCTTTGAAAAATACCTGAGTCAGGCTGCTGTCCCACCAGAAATGTGTGTCAGTTCTTCGTATTTTATTTCCTTTAACTTTTAGCCACTTAAACGAGCCTTTATTAGTATCTCATTGTGACTTTAATTTTTGTTTTCTGAATAGTGATGTTGAACATTGTAATTCAGGAGATCCAAACTGGGGAGCTGCACTTGTGCTCATGATATTCTGAAAAACCACCTGGAGGACCAGCAGATATGGACATATCATTTATTACTCATGTTACAGGGGACTGCACCAGTGTCAGTGGTTGGGGCAAGAGATGGCACTCCATCTCTGGCCTTGGCACTACTCATAGGGTTAGGGAAGTGGTAGTGGAGGGAACAGGAGTGGAGAGCGCAAGCTCTACATTCTTATTTAGAAAATGGAGTCTGGGACATACAGGTGGAGACTGTTTTCCTTGTTCCTTGTGGCTGCTGGCCAGGTAGCCATCAGTTCCTAGTGGTTGTGGAGGGGCCATGCTCTGATTTACCCTACACTCCACCTTGCTCCTACAACTTACAAATATTCACATTATTTCTTCTGTACAGGAAGTCTCGGGGTGATGAGAGCATTGGCAAATCACATCCATATACCACAAATACAGTACAGGCTACACCCCAAGAGGAGGAAAAGAAGGCTGAGACCAAGAACGCCAAAGAGGATATGATGCTACTAGCTTCCCAAAGAATTATACTAAGAGATGAAAGGGTCTGTGGTCAAAGCCAAAATGTATGTGATTTTATCACCCAATGTGACCAGGGCCTGAGACACATTATGGGAGTTATCAGTGATGTGTGTACAACATTCAGTGTGTAGGATGGCACAGGTTCCTGCCTGAGCGGGCTTCTGTTAAGAAATCTAGGACCATGCAGTTCTGAAAAGCAGCCTCTCCTATCTGTGAGACTTCCTCACACACTAGGGATACAGCATTTCTGGTGTGATTAAGAGCTAAAGCAGTATGATTTGATAAAGCATTTATGGCAGTGTACATCAGGATTGTTTAGCAGGGGGTACAAATATAGCTGAAGGGTAGAACTACAAGTCAGTCCATCTGAGTTGGTGATGGTCCCAAAAGGAGTACCAATTCTGGGGGATGTCCAGGAGGGTGCCCAGCACTTAGTCCAGGACATAGGGCTTTATCCAGGTCCAGAGTTCAGTCAAATTATAGGGCAGGTAGGGCCACCCATAGGGTCCACACACCCAGAGGGCTCTCCATGGTACAGGGTGAGCCCCTGTTCAGAATGAAGCATTTTGTTTCCCCCAGAAGTCTTCTGCTATGAGGATGGTGATGTCTTGGCAGAGATCTCTGGGGTCCATCCCATTAGTTGGGTAGTTTCATTGGTGGTTCTGTTACAGCATTCAGTGCATGGTGGCACAAGTTGCCACAGTTCTACTTGTAGGGCTGCCAACTACCCCAATCTGTCTCAAGCTTTGTAGCTAAGCCAGTTTGGACTGGCTTACCCGTTCCCATACAAGCACAAACACCAAGGCATGGGTGCATGGGTGCGATTGTAGAGGGTTTTGGAGTTGTTACAAGTTTGCAGCCAATCCCATTTAGTCTGATTGGTGGGTTGGATCCACCAGGAGAGTCTTGCAGAGGCTGCATTCAGGAACTCTTTTCAGATCCAACAGTTGGAGCAGTTGCCATAATTCCCAACAATTGGAGGAAGTTATTGCTTCCACAGAATCTAAGAGTAATAGGAAAAATGTTTAAGATGCACCAGCAGGGGAAGATCCTGCCCATCTGGTAAGACACATGCAACCATTCAGTCTTGACTGGGTAAGAAACATGACTACTATGGGGGCTTGTCCAGGTCAAGTGTACTAAGCCTGGCCAGGTTCTGGATGGATGTGATCAAAGACAATTAAAGCTAAAGGGAAGGCATTCATATTTGCCATGGAGATGCAATAAATATTCCCTGAGGAAAGGTAGAGTTTCCTGGGTTTTGACATTAGATGATGAGTGGCCAGGTATTGGAAATTAGTGGTTGGAGAAGCAGATCATGGGTCATCTGTTTCCCTCAAGGAGCCATCAGGGAACATCAATATGTAGCAACCAGGGTTTCCCAGGGCCAGCACAGGGTAAACTTCCCTGGGGGTATGTCTGAGAGTGCTGGCAGCACCATGTTGTTCTGTTGACCTATCCTTTGTCATTTCACCTTATGAGTGGTATGGATGTGCATCTTGATGGGGGCAGTTCAGGGCTGGGTGAGCAGGTTCACAGGGGTAGCTTACCCTGCTCTCAGCCATTCACAGAGTACCTGGAGTGCTTCTTGTAGGCATGCTGTCCACCCTGCAAAAGAGTACTGATTGGTGCAGAAGGTGTCCTTCAGCAAAACATTGTACCATTCTATTAGTCCTGCTCCTATGGGATTGTAGGGGAGATGGAATCACCAGTCAATGTCTATCTGGTCCACTCATTGCTGGACCTGGTGGCCTGTGAAATGACTTAGTCACTTTCAATGGCATTGGTCATGCCAAAAGTGGTGCAAAACTGTCAAAGTCCTCAAATATTAACTCATTGTGTGCCAAGCTGGCACAGATAAGCCTGGGGAAGGCCAGTCATGGTCTTCACACAGGTCAGAGCAAATCAGGTCCCCTCAGAGCTGGGTAAAGGGCCAATGTCATCGAATTTCTAGCATATGAGGGGAAGAATGTTTCCATGTTGCAGACCTCTGGGAGTTTGGGGGAAGCCAGTGAAAGTACCTATCAGGATACAGTAGACAGGATTGAAAGGCAGCAATTATCAGCATAGGGCAGTAGCAGTCCCCAAACTTTGGCCACTTCCTATAAAGTTATTGTCTCAAATGTTTTAATGTGCAATGTAGCCAATCATCTGTATCTTACGCTGGACCTTCTAGCCATCAGATTCATACAAACACATCTGCTTCATTGTTACCAGAACATTGCAAGAGTGAGTAATCAGAAACATGATAGAGTGTGAGGTCCTTCTCCTTGCTTTAGAGATACATATCTCTCCACATTTTCTGCCCACAGTAGGGTTTTATCTTCCACTATCTTCTATTATTAGTGTTTCCACCAAGGCGCCAAAGGGTCAACCCATGGAAGTCTGCCCAGCTCTCTGTACAGATAATTAGAGGTCTGTGTTATTGAGTAATGACAATCCAGATGGTGCTTAGTCCATCCCTCTGACTACTGTGCCCCACTCTATCTTCCATCCAGATACTGCCAGTCAGTGGTTGGTAGACAGCTCTCCAGGATGCTGGTTGTCTTTTGCAGAAGCCATCTGGGTACCAGGCATCCTTGGAGATTAGCAGATGGCCTTCCTTGATTGGTGATTGAAATGTGATTGGGTTAGCTGGGATTACCTTATTGTCATCACAATAGGTGACAGGTCCCAACAGTTATCATAATTCATGATTCAGAGGGCTGCTTGAGTGTGAGTTGCATTGTAGCAGGGGGGCACTCCATTTGGTGATGGTAGATGTATGTGCTACCAAACTTTGTGGTTGTATTGTCACATTGTGGATCCATGATGCTGTGGAGTAGGTGGTTCAGACTATGACCACTACAGGTCCTGATAGTGGTTTGGTTGCTAACAGAGCTTGGTACATGGCATTGACTTGTTGTTAATGAGACTGTATCTTGTCTTTGCCCCTTTTCATAGTTCTACCATAAGACAATGGGTATCGGGTTTGCCCTTGTTATTGCCAGAGCCCCCAGGCACAGTCGTCTGGTGTTATATTAACATCCAGCTGACAAGGCTGGGTCTGATCTAAGAACCCCTAAGGCTTGGATAATAGCCATGGCCTTCTTAGAACCTGTATAGACTTCCTGTTGTGTCTCCTACCTAGTTTCTTTCTGTATTAACAAGTTCAGGGGCACAACAGCTGAGCTAACTGGGGAATGAACACCTACCAATATCATAAAGCCCAATGAAATCCTGCATTTTCCATTGGGTTGTTAGGTGGGAAAAGTCTTGGATTTTGTCCACCACTGCTGAAGGCATGACTTTTGTTTTACCCAACTAGACAACCCCTAAAAATATGAGAGGTCCCTACAATTTGTTGGTGTTGACTGCCCATTCTTGTTCCTGTAGGTGATGAACCTGGAGTGGGGCAGCTTTCTCTAAGTCTGGAACAGAATCAGAGATTAGTATGATATCATCAATGTAATTATATAACTTTCTGGTAGCTGAATGATGCCAGGATGCCATATGCTCCACCACCAAGGCATGGCAAATAGTGGACTACGTAAATACCTCTGTGGTAGGACATTGAATGTTCACTGCCAGCCCTCCAAGTAAAGGCAAACTGTTCCTGGCAATCTGGATGGATGTTAATACAGAAAAAGTTATTAGCAAGGTCTAAAAAAAATGGTAAGCACCTATTTTGTGGCTCAAGGTGTCTAAGAAGACTGTGATGTTAGGCACTACATCAAACAGAGGGGGAATTATTTTTTTCAACTCCTGGCAATTTACCATCATTTGCCAGGTGCCATTGGATTTTCAAACCATCTCAGGTATTATATGAGATGTGTGTGGGACAGATGATACCTACTTTTGCAAGTTCCTAGATGGTCTCTTCAATTTCCTGATACCCCCAGGCAGCCTGTATTGCTTCACTGCAACTACCCAATGAAGGATAAGAAGTTGTACAGGGAGATGTTTGGCTTTTCCCTGCAGAATTGCCTTGACCACCTGAACCCACAGGCAGAAATCACCTACAGTTGTCTGTGGCTGCAATCTCAAGAGGACATTCACCCCTAAGGTGTACTCTGGGGTGGAGGAGATATAGACCACATAGGGCTACAGATTCAGCTGGCCAGTTGCCAGAGTTAGGGTGACCTTATGTATCTTGACATATTGGCCTCCATGACCACCAATGACATGGAAGAGTCCTGAAAAACATTCTGGGTTGACATGAATGAGGGTACATTCAGCTCCTATGTCCACTAGGGACAATGTTTATTACACATTGTTGGGGGACCAATAAATAACTATTTCCACACGTGGCATCTAATCCCCAGAGGTAGAGTCCCCCACTCACTGGAGCCCTTGGCCTCCTCTTTAGCAGAACAAGCCATGACATGGTTTGTCTTCTGGGTGGGCCTGAGGGAGGCTTACCTCTGGGCCATGGCCTTTGTATGAGCCCATGAAATCAGAAGACTGATGCAACGGGGTGGCCAAAAGGGTCACTCCTGGACAGACTCACAAGGGAGTCCATTCCAGAGTATGGACAGTCAGTTTTTTCTCAGGCAGAGGTTAGAAACCTTGGTGTGGCTTTAGCTATTGCCACAAGGCTACCAACACCTGATTGGGTTGTTTATCTATTTTTTCAGGATTCACTCCTGCCTTGATCAAATCTACCCAGAGTTGATTATGGGTTACTTGACCAGTTTTCCTTTTCCCTTGGCCTTGACTGTAAGTTATTAAGGAATGTCTTTCTCTTTGACCTTCCTTACTCCCTTATACTGTTTTGACATTGTTACCTCTCCCAAATCTGCTATGGTTTGGGCTTCTCATTGGGCTGTCTCACCCACAAGAGTAGATAGGACAGGTATTAAAGTTCCATAGTATGCAGGAGGTGATGCTTGGATGACACAGTTGCACATCCCGGCAGTGAATGAGATTGTGTTGGGTCCCTTAAACTCATCTAGATAAATGGCATGGTGTACATCCACTTCCAAGAGGAGTGGTTGTAATTCAAGAATGAAGGTCCAATGTAGCTTTGATACATGGAGGTCTCCTTCATTGGGCAATCTGCCATCAAACATGTGAGCAGAGAGGCATTTTTATTATATCATAAGGTCTCATGATTGCACTTCCATAACAAGTGCGTGGTCACTCACACCATCCTGGTCAGTTTATCTCCAGATAGCATAATGCCATCAGTCCCTGTGTCCCAGAGACACAACATTCACCTGCAGTAAACTCATATCCCTTCTGTGTGAACTTTGGGATATGGCTGAGCTGATGTGTGCATATACTTTAAAGATGGCAGTGAGAGGGCTGCATCTTCTCTGTCAGGTCTCTCCTGTTGTGTTTTCAGTTTTTTGGATAATGGCTGGCTGAATGACATGGCTCTCACTCAGCTCCTTGTCTGTGATCTCTATCTCTTCATCCAATTCAGTTTCACTTTTTGCTGTAGGATCCCACTTACATGGATTCCAGTCTGACTGGACTATGACTGTTCACTATAGTCCTTGTCAGCCTATGCCCATGAATGTGCACAAACCACACACCAGTTCCTTAAACTGCTTGCTGGTCTGTTCCAGCTGTCATCCTAGGAGTTCCTCAGGATCTGTGTGAATCAACCTCATATCCTTCTTCAACTTAATTTCACCTTCTAACTAACTGTCTTATTTTTGCTTCAGCTACCAGCTGCTTGGAGGTGCAATCATGTAGCTCATGAAGTAGGAGCCAGCCCACTGCTGCCACTGCAGCACACTCTTCTTTTTTCTTTCCCTAGTCACAGTGTACCTCCACCACCTTTTAAAGTTCTACCAGGCCTAAGGGAGTGTTGGAGGCATCCCCCCATCCTGAAGAGGGGCCCCAGGCTTGCCATCTCATACTACATTGAACAAAAGAACCTGCTTGGGATCCCCCTGGTAATCCCACACTCAGCATGTTGGTACTCTTGATTGACTCTACAGGGGTGTTTTCTGTACTATCCTTATGACTATGCCAATTGTAATGGAAGAGCTCCAAATTGGGGAGCTGCACTTGTGCTTGTCATATTCTGAATAAACCACCCAGAGGACTAGTAGATGTGGACATATTATTTATTACTCATGTTACAGGGTAGTGCACCAATGTCAGGGGGTGGGGCAAGAGACCATACCCTGCCTCTGGCCTTGGCACTACTTATAGGGTTAGAGAGAGGGTAGCAGCAGTGGAGGAAATAGCAGGGGTGAGTGAAAGCTCTACATTCTTATGATAAACAAAGGAGACTAAGACATTTGGGTGCAGATTGTTTTCCTTGTTTCTTATGGCTGCTGGCCAGGCAATCTGTTCTCTGAGGTCATGGAGGGGCCATGTCCTGAGTTACTCTACAGGCATCTTTTCATGGACTGATTTGCCATACACATATCTTTGAGTGAAGTGTCTATTCAAATATTTTGCCCATTTTTAAGTACAGTAGTGTTGTCTTTGTGTTGTTCAGTTTGAAAGCACATTACATAATCTGAGGACTAGTCTCTGGTCAGACATCTGGCTTCTCTTCATTCTCATTAAGAGTCTAAAATTTCCTAATTTGGATGAAATTTAGTTATCAGGTTTTTTCTTTTATAGATTGTGCTTTTTGGGTTATATTTAAATTTTTGCCTAATCTAAGGTCATAAGGTTTTTCCTCAGTGTTCTGTTCTAAAAGTTTTATAGCTCTACATTTTATATTTAAGTGTGATTTACTTTGAGTTAATTTTGTAGAAGGTGTGGGGTAAAGTTTTGTTGTTGTTTTTGCTTAGGATGAAAGTCCCATTGTGTCAACACTACTTGTTGAAGAGATGATCCTTTTTCTACCAAATTGTCTGTGTGTCTTTTACAATATTCAGTTATCCCTATACGTGTGTGGGACCCCCATGTTGGAGCATTGATCTAGCTGTCTATTGTGACACTAACAGCAACCTGTCTTAATTACTGTAGCTTTATAATCTATCCTGAAATCACTTAGCACTCAGTCCAACTTCAAGAGAAAAGCACTGCCTCTTGAATGTGGGAGTATAAAAAGATTTGATAACATATTTTAAACTACCACAGAAACCTTTTTTCCCCAATAAAGGTATTTTAATGCTGTAAATTTCCCACAAACATTGCTTTACCTCACAAAATTTTTATGTTTTATTTTTATTCATCCAGTTAAAATATTTTCTAATTCCTTTGAGTCTTTTTCTTTGTTCCATGAATTATGTAAGTACATATTATTTTATTTCCCAATATTGGGAATTTTTCAGTTATCTTTCTATTTTGGATTTCCAGTTTAATTGTGTTGTGGTCTAAAAATATACAAGGTCTGTCCAGAAAAAGTGCAACAATTGTTAATATAATGAGAATGATTTCATGACATCAATATAACCTGGCATCTAAGGAGAGTGGACTGGAATGTGCATTCATGAACAATAATGACTTCACAGTACTAGTCAGTGGGGGTGATAGACATCATTGAGTGAGCATGTGTACTGTGTGACTGTTGAATTCAGAATGAGTCAGTAGAGCAATTAATCTACATCCAATTTTCAGTAAGCTTGAACATTTCTCAGTGGAACTGGTGATTGGTAGCTTCACCATAACAACACGTCTGATCATGCATCACTTCTCATTCGGAGTTTTCTGGTGAAACATTAGATCATCCAGGTCACTCAGTCCTATCCCTAAAGCCCAGATTTGGCACAGTGCAACTTTCTGGCTTTTCCCAAAACTAAAAATACCTTTGAAAGGGAAGAGATTTCAGACCATTGATGAGATTAAGGAAAATATGACAGGGCAGCTGATGGTGATTGGGAGAACTGTGTCAGGTGCCTACTTTGGTGCCTACTTCGTAGGGGACTGAGGCATCATTGTCCTATTTATAATGTTTCTTGTATCTTGTATCTTAGATAAATGTCTCTATTTTTCATATTATATGGCTGGATATGTTCTAGACAGACATTGTACTTTGTATTTCTATCCTTTTCAGTATATAAAATTTTGTTTTGTGCTTAAGAATAAAGGACCCACAGACAAAGGCAGGGAGGATTAAAACTGGAAGGTGGGGGGTGGGCAGGTCAGGGGATAGTAATGGGGGGGAAATAGGGATAACTGTAATTGAACGAGAAAAAAATTAAAGAGAGAGAATATGGTCTATGTTTGTGAAGGTCTCACATATGTTTGAGAAGAATATGGATTCAGCTGTCATTGGAGGGAGCATTCTATAAATAATAATTAGGTCATGTGGTTGGTAGATTTTTTGTGTTTTTGTTTATTATCTATCCATTTGTTTTATCTGTGATTGAGATAGGAATATTAAACTCTTAGGATATATGTGCCTGTTACTGTTTTCAGTTTTTTTAAATTTTTGCTTAATGAATTTGGTGTTACTGCTAGGTCCATAGACATTTAGCACATCTATTTCTTCTTGATGAATTGACCATTTGTAACCAGGTAATGGCCCTCTTTCTCCTCAGTAAATTTTAGTCTGAAATCTATATTTTTGTAACATTAATGTACCTACTTCTGCTTTTTTAAAAAAATTGTGTTCACCCACTAATTTTTTGCCATCCTTTTACTCTTATCTATATGTCATTATGTTTAAATTGGTTTTATCGAAGACAGGATATACTTAGATTTTTATTTGTTATTAGCCAATCTGATAGTTTCTGCATTTTAAGTATATTCTAACTAGAAAATACTGAAAAAAACCTGAATAAAGCAGCTGTGTGTTTTATTCCACTGTATACATTGAAAGATTTATTTAAGTATCTGTAATCAATACTTATTTTAGATTAATGAACTTGGAAATAAAGAACAAACTGACAGTGACCAGAGGGGAGGGTAGAGGCAGACAACAGGGGACATAAGGGGAAGGGGCAAGGAAAGGAACACCAACAGAGGACTCATGAGTATGCACAATTTGGGGGGGAATTGACTGTGGGAATGGAGGAGACGAGGTTGGGGTGAGCAATGGGGAAAAAGGTGGGACAACTGTAACTGAACAATATTAAATAAATAAATAAATAAATAAATAAATAAATAAATAAATAAGATGAATCAGTCTGATGTTTTTATGCTAATTCTTAAATTTTCATCTTTTGTATACATTTGGTGCAATCTGTCATAGAGCACCTAAAATCTTTTGCTCTCTCCTTCTCTAGATCATGACAGATATATTTCTTTATTACTGTTTGGTAGATGGTAGGTCCAGAAAATCAAAGTTACAGGTTGTGCTTCTATTGCACAATACCTTTGTGGTTGGTGGGCCAGTGGCTCCTAGATGTCCTTATCCAACTCCCCAGAACCTGTGAATGTGTTTCATTAAGTGGCAAAAGGGAATTTACAGGTGATAATGCAATGCAACCCTTAAGTTCTGGGTCAAAATATTTTAAGACAAGATTTCATCTGCAGAATAAAACTGTGGGAGAAACTCACTCATCAGATTTCTGACTGGTGATATCCTAACAATTGAAAATGGTTACCTAGCAGAACAGGCTTAACTCTTTTTTTAAAATAGTATGTTTTGACAGATGTTTTCTTCTAAAATTAAATTTATAGTGATCACACACACACACACACACTCATATACAAATGTACCTATATAGACATACACACATACAACTACATATGTGATGCAGACTCCAGCCAGTGGAATGTGTGTGTTGTGGATATGGTAAACAAATTCATACAGACTACAGAAGTTTTGTGGAGGAAAAGGGACAGCATGGCCACTCTCTCAAGAGGAGAAGCACTGACTCTTGCCTGGACAGACTTTTATTGCTTTCTAGTTGCATTACATCAAAGAAGGTTCTCATTTATTATTCTTAGATTTACATTAAGTGATTATTTATTACAGATAACAAAAAAGAAAAAATGTTGCAAATGCAAGGGAATGATAAAAATGATTTGGTTACATTTTGTCCTTGGGGCATCTTAGCACAGATTTTAGGGAGTTCTTTCAGAGATATACATTAAACATCTGCAGTCTTAACTCAGGGTGAGTGAGGTAGTTTTAGCAAAAGCCAAGTCTCATAGCAATCTAGGTACAATGCAGGCCTGATTCCCCATGGGAAAGCCAATCTGCACACCTGGCTCCTGTGTGCCACCTCACATTTGATTGGGTTTCTGGATCAATGCTGGGCTACATTTGCCACTGCCATGCTAATTGGTTCCCTATACGTATGTGTTTTTAGTCACTTATTTTCTGAGATCTCAAGTTTGCCTGCCAATCTCAGGCATGCTAACCATGGTATTTTTAGGAATATAAACTCCAACAGTTGGGAGGAATTGCCTTACCCTTTGTATCATTGTTTTTCCCTGTTCCTCACTTGCTTATTTATTACTCATTGATTTTTTTCCTTTTATTCATTCACCTTCAAACATTCTCTGAACATCACCCTAGGTTAACCTGAGATGTGGAACCACATCACCCTGACTCTAGTGTGTTGACAGCTCGTTAGGAAAGACCAACATGATCACAGGGAACCTTAACCACATGGCAGGGGGACAGGTTTGAGGTGAGCTTATATAGACCAGGGTCAGGTTCTTGGTCAGAGGAGCAGGATAGGGAATGAGAAACTTATGCAAAATGCAGTGAGAATCATGGAAGTGTTTTAAGCAAAGGCTTAACATGATGCACATCTGGTTTAAATGAGATTGCTGCGGCTTGTCTTGTGGGGAAGGGATTGTAGAGGCATGGGGAGGAAATAGAAACACCCATCAGCCATAGACAGTGTACACGCAAGTTAGAGAAAACCATGTATTTAAACACTTCTATCTTTCAGAAAATTATATTATATAGGCTTCATTGGATTGAGACACCTTACACTTTACTTCTTTCTCAGGAAAAGTGTTGGAAGAAATGAACAGATAACCCAGAAATAGACAAGAAGTGAGACCAGTTGAGGGCCTATTGCATTCATCTACGGTGAAGTAAGGGTTGAATCCCTATGTCTTAGTCTCCTGTGGAAATGGGAGAACCAGAGAGATTCAAACCAGTCTGTGAACAACATTGTGAGGCTTGTGATGACTATGAGATGAGGAAAGAAAGAATCTGAGATAATGCTAGATTGCTAATTTAAACCAGTGACCTATAAAGAAGGTCTTGAGTTTTGTTGTTTCTGCTTCTGGTGTTGGAGAAGAAGGGGATTGACTTTTTAGATCCATGCTTGTTGGAGGTTTTGTGTTTGCAAGAGAGCAAGGTGATGCCACATAGATCAGGGTTATTGAATAGAGGCATGGTTAAGACAGGACTTAGCAGGCAGCTAATGGGAGGTCAGATATAGAAAAAGTCATTCAGGAAAAGCTGCAGGGTATTTTCAGAAAAGAGGAGTGGGCTAGAATCTTGGTATTCAAATATCGAATATTCTGAATTTTGATATGTAAGCAGATCAAGTCATTGACAACTAGTGGAAGAACAGATTGAAGAAGCAGGTACCATGGCTGTTGAGCAGATGCTCATCCTGTTGGCCCACGTCCATCTCCCTACTCTTGTTTCCTCAGCATGTACACACTGCAATTCTGCTCATGTTCTGCATTAAATGTGACCTTGACATCCTCATAGTGATTTTAAGAAGTGTTATTATTTACCTTGTACAAATGAGAAAGGAAATTGTACACTATCATGTTAGTCATGAAGTCAGATGACTTATAAGGTCTTTCTATGTAACTCCTGCTAATGATTAGGAATTGCTACCTGAGAAATCCTGGTGCTACCTGAAGAATGGGTGGGGGCATATGTACTTCTGAATTTTTTAACAAGAAGTTTGCAAGAAAGGGGCTGGGTGAAAAATTCTTGTTATCAGGTATAATTATTGAGTTCATTCTAGTAAATAATATACTTATTCAATGTAATTCCACCAGGGTTCAAGTTCATATCAAAGCTACTGATAAAAACTCCAGATCCTTGTTAAGGCATTTCTAGATATGCTGAAGCTTGGTGTTGTTTAGTGTACAAGGAACTTTAATAGACAATTGAGAAATGTTTTCTAATGAGAGGAAAAGTGTAAATGATCAAATAAACAGATTTCAGACCACTTATGTTGACAGGTTCTGTAAAGGTTTTATATTTACTAGGAGTGAAGTGTCTCTTGCCTGGAATTTTCTAGAGGGATTGCTTCAAATTTATAAGATTTATATGATTGCAAAATAAAAGAAAATTAAAGACTTATTTTGGAAGATGATAATTTATTAAACTAAATATAAGATTAAAAAATTCTCATCAGCATAAAATACCCTATAAAACTTCTTGGGGGTGTGTTAAAGCCTTAGAAAAAGTAAGAAGGACATATAAAAAGAAGTTCTTTATTTCTCTCTTGACATGACTTATGGAGACAATTCTAAAAATATCAATAAAACACTTATTTTTAAATACATCATATAAAAATAAGAGTTTTAGTTTGGACTATATATAATACTATTAAAAGTAAGTTATATCTCAATAAAAGAAAAAATCTGCCATTTTGCCTTTTGTCACCTCTCTAAGACAAAGACCATGAAAATATATATAAATATATGTAAAATACTTGGGCATGTTAATAATTATGATTTTGTTGAAAATTCAAAACTTTTTTTCCTTTTGTTTTTGATTGATGTTCAAATACAGTTCTCTCCACCTTTCCACCATTACATTCCCCCAAATTACCCACCCTCCCCTCCCACCTTGATTCTTACCCCCCTTTGGCTTTGTCCAGGGGTCCATATTCATTTATGACCCTTTCCCTTCTTTCCCACATCATTTCCCTCTCATCTCTGGTTACAGTCAGTTTGTTGTTAATTTCAATGTCTCATTATATTTTGCTTGCTTTTTTTGTTGTTTTGTTAATTAGGTTGCACTTACAGATGAGATCATATGGTATTTGTCTTTCACTGTCTGGCTTAATTCACTTAGCACAATACTCTCCAGTTCTATCCAAGTAGCCACAAAGGGTAGTAGCTCTTTCTTTCTTTCCCTTCCTCCCTTCCTTCCTTCCTTCCTTCCTTCCTTCCTTCCTTCCTTCCTTCCTTCCTTCCTTCCTTCCTTCCTTTTCTTTCTGATGCATAGTATTCCATTGTGTAAATTAACCATTGTTTTTTTGATCCATTCATTTACTGATGGGCACCAAGTTTGCTTCCAGTGTTTGGCTCTTATAAATTGTTCGGCTATGAACATTGGGGTGCATGGGTCCTTTTGGATTAGTATATTGGGGTTCTTAGGATATAATCCTAGCAGTGGAATTGCCAGGTCAAAAGGAAATTCCAGTTTTAGTTACTTCAGGAAATTACATTCTGTTTCCCACAGTGGCTTTACCAGTCTGCATTTCCAACAATAGTGCACTAGGGATCCCTTTTCTCCACATTCTCTCCAACATTTGTTGTTTGTTGATTTGTTTATCTTTACTTATTTTCATTATATTTTATTAATTATGTTATTACAGTTGTCCCCTGCCCTCTTCTTTATTCCCCCCTGCCCTGCACACCACCTCCCACCTTCATCCCCCCACTTTAGTTCATGTCCATGGGTCATACATATAAGTTCTTTGGCTTTTATATTTCCTATACTATTCTTAATCTCCTCCTATATACCTTGCATTTATGCTACTTATTCCCTCTACCTTTCCCTCTGTATTCCCCTCCCACTCACCCACTGATAAACCTCCATGTGGTCTTCATTTCTGTGATTCTGTGCCTGTTCTAGTTGTTTGCTTAGGTCATTTTTGTTTTTGATATTTTTAGGTTTGGTTGTTAACAGTTATGAGTTTGTTGTCATTTTACTGTTCTTAGTATTGATCTTATTTTTCTTAGATAAGTCCCTTTAACATTTCATATAATAAGGTCTTGGTGATGAAGAACTCCTTCAACTTGACCTCTTCTGGGAAGCACTTTATTTGCCCTTCCATTCTAAATAACAGCTTTGCTGGACAGAATAATCTTGGATGTAGGTCCTTGCCTTTCTTGACTTTGAATACATCTTTCCAGCCCCTTCTTACCTGTAAGCTTTCGTTAAAGAAAACAGCTGATAGTATTATGGGAACTCCTTTGTAGGTAACTGTATCTTTTTCTCTTGCTGCTTTTAAGGTTCTCTCCTTATCTTTCATCTTGGGTAATGTAATGATGATGCGTCTTGGTGTGTGCTTCCTTGGATTCAAGTTCTTTGGGACTCTCTGAGGTTCCTGGACTTTCTGGAAGTCTATTTCCTTTGCCAGATTGGGGAAGTTCTCTTTCATTATTTTTTCAAATAAGTTTTCAATTTCTTGCTCTCCCTCTTTTCCTTCTGGCATTCCTATGATTTGGATGTTGGAGCATTGAAAGTTGTCCTGGAGGTTCCTCAGCCTCTCTTCATTTTTTTGAACTCTTGTTTCTTCATTCAGTTCTGGTTGAATGTTTCTTTCTTCCTTCTGCTGCAAACCGTTGATTTGAGTCCAGGTTGCCTTCCCATCACTGTTGGTTCCCTGTGCATTTTCCTTTATTTCATTTTTGATAGCCTTTATTTTTCCCTCTATTTTGCAACCATTCTCAACCAATTCTGTGAGCTCCCTGGTTACCAGTGTTTTGGACTGTGCCTCTGATAGATTGTCTATCTTTTCATCACTTAGTTGTATTTCTTTCTGAAGCTTTAGTCTATTCTTTCATTTGGGCCATTTTTTCCCTCTCAGTGCACTCGTTATGTAGTAAAGGGCAGAGCCTTAGGTTTTCACCAGGACAGGGCAACCCAAGTCACTGTGCTGTGATGCTGACAGTGGGGGAAGGATCCAAGAGAGAACAGTGACATTTGCTCAGCTCTCTGCCAGCTTTCACTCACTTTCAGGGCTACCCACAAGCAAACTGGACCTTCTGGTGCCGAATCCTGGGTGGGTGGGTTTCTGTATGTTCTAGGACCCTGTGGGTCTCTCCAACAAACTCTTCTGTGAGGCTGGGAGTTTTTTTTCTGATGCCACAACTCTCACAGGTGTTTTGGTCAGAAGTTTTGAGGCTTTACTTTCCAAAGATGGGACCCTGGGTTGTGTGGTTTGTATCGCTCCCCAATTGATCCCCCCAGTTTATCTGCATACAAATGTGGGACCACCTGCTCTGCCAGCCCCCACCTTGTTGTGAGTCCTCTCCACTCTGGTTACCCATCTCCACCCCTACTGCCAGTCTGGATGAATCTTTCTTCTTTATATTCTTGGTTGTTGCACTTCCATACATTTCAATTTTCTGGCAGTTCTTGTTGCTTTTGTTTTAAAATTTATTGTTGTCCTTCTTGTGGTTGTGCAAGAAGGCACAGTGTGTAGGGTAAATTATCCTTAAAAGCCTATGTAATGCTAATGAGAGGCTTTTAATAGATGGAGAAATAATGGGGTGAGAAGAAGCAGGCTACTATTTTTCCAAATCAAGCCAAGATGGTATCAATTTAGGAAATTATTCAGTGAATGTGATTAATGAACATTGTCAAACTGGATAATTCAGTTTAAAGAAATAAAGCAACCAAAATATGAATGACCAAATAATGTTACTCAATTAGCAAATGAATTGAAAATTTGTTACCACGTCACCTTATTGCATATTGCTTAGACACAGCTAGTGCCCAAATCATAGTCAGCAGTGGTGTTTGCCACCATTTGGACATCTGCATCTTGCCCTGGCCTCTGTGGTCAGGCAGGACTAATTATTGGGACCACTGGACAAGTTCTTGGATCCTTAATTTATGATTTCCCAGTGTGACTGAGCACAGCAGCTCAGGTCAGT
Organism: Tonatia bakeri; assembly: GCA_004024845.1. Lineage (NCBI taxonomy): Eukaryota > Metazoa > Chordata > Mammalia > Chiroptera > Phyllostomidae > Tonatia > Tonatia bakeri. Next base: position 17,685 of record PVIA01006088.1, on the reverse strand, counting down.
CTTAGCTTAGGGATTCTGCACTGCTTTCTTTAAAACTGTTTTTCTAAAAGTACAGTCACATTGTCTCCATGTGGTAAGTCTCACATACAGTTGTACCAATGAAATAAGACATTTTGTGACTCTGTGATATTAAAGTCCCTGAGTCATATTATAAGTGACATATGATTGTGTTTGTTGTTAGAAATACAGTTCCTTGTGAGTTAGATTGGACTCAATTTGGTTCTGTTTTATGGCTGATTTATTTGCTTCTCCTGCTGGTAATCAAATCAGTCAATCCCTGAGTCTCCATTATTGAATGTCCCATCAGCCATAAACAGGGATAAAAATGCCAATAATTAAAATCAGAGGTCTACCTTATTACTGTCAACCAACAGCCATGCTCTCAGCCATTAAAGATATTGAAGTATCTTAGAAATAAATGCTCAGTATAGTTTTCAGCTTGGAGACATACTGTCCTCTAGTTAAGTTGGTTAATTCCTAGAATAAACATTTATTGGGAGATATAAATAAATATCCTTTGCCTTTCTGTAACTGACCATTAGTCTTGCACATCATGAATCATCAGGCTGGCTCAGAAGCCCCTCTACCTTTGTCCAGAACCAGCAAAGGTTATGGAAATCATCTCTTCCATCCCTTCCCTGTGTTTTCTCCCACTCTGCATCTGCTTTCTGTGCTCTTCTAATTTACCATTTATCCTCAGTTTAGGAAACTTCCAAACAATGTGAGTTTGTCTGCTTATTAAATCCATTCATCATAGTATATATAACAAAAAAAGCTAACATAAAAAATGGTCCTGTGGAATATCTATGTTTTTGGTAAAACTGTTTCTAATTGCAATTATTTGAGGGAATGTAAATGAAAGTAGTTATATAATAGTATTTTTTCTAGAACATATGGATTCATATTCTTTTTTTCAATTTTATTTTATTAAATTTATTGGGGTGGCATTGCTTATAGGGTCAGGTAGATTTCGAGTATACATTACTATGACATATGATCTGTACATTACCTTGTGTACATACCACACAAAATCAAATCATCTTCTGTCACTATATACTTGGCCCCCTTTACCCTTTACTCTCCCCCACCCCCTTCCCTTTGGTAACCACCAAACCATTGTCTGTGTCTATGAGTTTCAGTTTTATATCCCACATATGAGTGAAATCATATGGTTCTTTGCTTTTTCTGACTGGCTTATTTCACATAGCATGATATTCTCTACATTTATCCATCTTGTTGCAAATGGCAGAATTTCATCTTTTCTTATGGCTGAGTTGTATTCCATTGTATATATCTATCACATCTTCTATATCCAGTCCTTTGTTGAAGGGCATTTTGGGTATCTCCATGTCTTGGCCACTGTGAATAATGCTGTAATAAATGCAGGGGTGCATACATGTTTGCAAATAAATATTTTTGAGTTTTTCAGGTAAATACCCAAAAGAAGAATTGCTGGGTAACTCTATTCTTAATTTTTTGAAGAACTGTCATACTGTTTTCCATAGTTGTTGTACCAGTTTACTTTTGCACCAGCAGTGAATGAGGATTCCCTTTTCTCTACAACCTCTCCAACACAACAAATTGGTTTATTTGTTTGGTGTTGCATTATATGAATTCTTTATGTATTTTGGATTTAAACCTTTGTCAGAGCTATTGCTTGCAAATATCTCCCATTCTGTTAGATGGTGTTTTATTTTGTTGTCAGTTTATTTTGCTATTCAGAAGCGTTTTTAGGTTGAGATAGCCATATTCATTTATTTTTGCCTTTGCTTTCCTTGCCTTTGGGCTCAAATTCATAAAATGTTCTTTATGACCAAGGTCTGTAAGTTTAGTACTTATGTTTTCTTCCATGTACTTTATTATTTCAAATCTTATATTTAGGTCTTTGATACATTTTGAATGAATTCTTGTACAAGAGAAAAAAACTTTTGGTGGAGATTGCATTTAATCTGTATATTGTTTTGGGTAATATTGTCATTTTAATAAAATCACATTCTTTTGAATCATTCTGTTTTGTATAAGTAGAACTAAGTTGGAAAACAAGCTGACACAAGTGAAGAAGTGTTAGGTAGGAGGACATTGTTCAGGGTGACAATGATCATGGTCCCTCTTTCTAAGGCTTGACTCTTGGATTTGAGAATTTGACTGAATTATATAGCAGACACCAACAAGATATTTTCAATTAGGATCAAAGGTTTCTACTGATCATAATAATTCCTTCTCTTACAAAGACCTCTTTGGGCCTAGTATCTAACAACTTAGAAAACCACATCAGGAATCACGCAGGTCAAGTGTTTAAAAGAATTAGGCAGCCTCTGGAAAAAGCCCAGGAAACTGTACACTTTCTCCATGGGGAAGGTCCCTATGCACGCTTGCATTCCCACAGTGAGATGTATCATGTTTTTTCTAGATGGGATCAAGGAGGGAATGGGCAATGAATCTCAAAACACAAAATGGAAAATCTTTTAGTTTTTGGATTTTATTTAATTATTTTTAGAGATAGGGGATGGTGAGGAGAAAGAGAGGAAGATAAACACCAATGTGCTAGAGAAGCATCAGTTGCCTCTCACATGCCCCAACTGGGGACCTGGCCTGCAACACAGGCATGTGTACTGATCCAGAACTGAATAAGCAACCTTTTGGTTCACAGGCCAGCACTCAGTCCACTGAGCCAAACCAGCCAGGGCCAAATTGGAAATTCTTAAAAGAAAATTTCTGTTATCCAACTTTATTTATGTGCTCCATGCATACTGTGAAAATGTGTTTACATTGTTACATCAGAGATATTACTATATTACCGATTAGGTTACAGATTTCTTTGGTTAAGTAATTTTGTTCACCTTAATTTAGTAAGAATGTTAAAGTTCTCATTGGCATGCAGAAGTACAAATATTACTCTATATGTTCATTCTTCACATGCTTAGATGTTGCTATTTATATACTCTTTGCTTCTTTTGTTATTCTCTAAAGGTAACTTCAGTTAAAATTTCTAGGATTTTGCGCCCACTAGTAAATTAATACAATGGCTAGAAATTTGTAATTAGTATAATAAAGCATACATTTAAGCTGGACTGCATCATGCTTATATTACAGCTATATAGAATTTATTCTAAATTATATAGATTTGTTCCAAATTGATAAAAATTTCCATTATGATTATGCTTTTACGGGTCTTTTGCACAGTAAGTCTTATGTTAACAGTACTGGGTTAGTTCCTGCAAATTCTAAACAAATGCAGGGTAAATTAGTAAGATTTGAAGGTACCATTCTTAATTTCTCTAACAAACATGACTGCATTTGAGTTTTATCCATTTGCCTGTGTATATCTTGGCTAGATAACATGGAAAAGGATAAAAGTTGAAGAGCTATTATGAAATTTGTTGGCAACAGTAGATCGATGGGATCTGGTAGAAAACTTAATCTGTGTCAGAACTGCAGTGCAAGCTAAAGTAAGGAAAGATAAGGGACAAACACAGGACTGGCTCTGGATGAGCTAGAGAAGAAATTACATGATCATTTACAGTGTATAAATGATGGAGGAAAATATTATTTGGAAAATTGGTAGGATAATTGCTTAATATATGTTTATAATTTTTGTGAAATTAAATGGCAAATCAAGTAATATGTTGATTAATATACTGAGGTTAAAATATGGAGGAAACTTTCCAGAGCAGTTAAATGTATTCAAATTCTATTGCCTTAAGGATAATGAACATATTCTGAAACAAAATGGTTGTTGATGATAGGAAAATACTTCAAAAAACTTAATGACTCCAAGTTAGGTCATTATAAATTAGGTAAAATATGTATATCAGAAGGTTTACTAAGTTACACATTGAATGATATTGATTTCTTGAAAACTTTTCAGTACAACTAAGCACTAAGTTAGAGACATTGACAAATGGAGGTGGTTTAGACCCCACCAGGACAAGGGTGAGATCATTGCAGACTGGTAGGTAAACATTTCAGTAAAGGGAACACATAGCTACTGGTCCATTACTGAGTCTATGATGAATTTTTAAAAACCTTGAAATATCCTATTTGGATGCTGTTGTATCTTATATTTATACTATAACAATCAACAAAACCATGAGATAAACAAAAATAGAGTGACTCAGGTGACATCATCAGGTCTGATTTAATTTTTGGAAGAGAATGGGAATTCTTACACAGAAGTTAGTGAAGTTCCAACCCAAACACAGGCAGTCCCAGGAGGATGAGTTCCAAAATAGCATTGCCAACATCACCATCTGTGAGTTTATTAAACCTCAGTTCAGATACCAGTTGTTTTCTTCCTTCTGGTTTGATAGGTACCCAGTATTGACTCTATTTTGTAATATCCATCTTTTCCTGTACATCTGAATTTCAACTCCCCACATCTTATGAAATATACTTGATTTTGATGTTCGGTCAATCAAATTTTTGAAAATTTGTGTCAAATATAGCACTATTTCTAATAATATTAAAGACTTTGTTGTCTTCTTAAAAATCAGTGTGTGCTCACATAATATATTCATTTTGACTACTAAGAGGAAAGTGATGTTAAGGGTAAAAAATAAGGAGGAGCTGTAAAAAACTGGGCTATAACAGAAAAGTATCAATTTCATCCATAGAATTAGTACTCTAATTGAATTAAACAACAAAAGATAAAACCAATTTGCACATACCCAGGGAGGAACATACTTTTCTCCACTTCCTCTTTTTCTTTCCAAGCCTCTTCACATCCTTTGTGGTCTCTCTGTACCTTTTGTCCAGCCACCACCTAGGACAGGAGAAGATGCGTGACCAGTAAACTTGGGGAAATCAATTGCATATGCTCAGTTCAGGTCAACTTGAGCCCCTTCCTCTCCCTTTCATGAGAGAATTTGACTTCCTTATGCTCTCCCTTTATCAACATGTCAGTCTTGTCCAGGTAGACTTCTCAACACCTGCCCTCTGCTCCCATTTCCCTGGTCCAGCCGGACTGTCTCTCAGTGGGTAAGTCCTCCCACTTCTGGAGTGACACTCACATTAAACTGCATTTCTGCTGGTAAGGATGTGTGCTCCTCACCTCTCCAGAAGAGGTGGCTATAAATAGCAGAGCTGACTAATTGCCTTGGTTGTAGTGCCATGTTCTGGGTAAGCTCACATTTCTGTTGGAGAACTCCTGGCCAGTAACTAAGAAAAGGGGAGCTCTGCTGATGGCTCATTCTAGTCCTCAACCAGGCACCATTTCCTTGGGTTCTCCCATCAGCCTGGCTAAGACTTCTCCAAAGACACTAATTCAGTTTGGATTGTTTCTTTTGGCCTAAATTTAAGCTCATATTATATCATCTTCTTTTTTAGTGTCTAATATACTATTAAGCTTATCCAGAAAAATTTTCACTTCTGACACTGACTTTTTTATCTCTATAATTTTTTTATATATAGAATATCTCACTTAATTTTTTAGAATTTCAATTTTTGAAGTTCTAAAACTTATCTTTTCACTCATGAATCCCATATCTTCCTTTTAAATCATTGAACATATTTATATTAGTTTATTTGTATCTTTATCAGCTAGGTTCTCACACCCATATTATTTTTGTAACTGTTTTGTTGATGATTTTTATCAAGTTCTCTCATTTCTTTCCATGACCATATAACTTTTCAAATAAATTGAACATTGGAAATGATATTGTTGAGGGTCTAGATTTTATTGTCTGTCTTTAAGAGTGCTAGGTATTAATGCAGCAATTTATTTATCATTTCCTTTTTCTCTCATGCATTCTATGAATTTCAACTCCACAAAGATATTCTTCTATATTTTCTTCAAAAACCTTTAAAGTTTTTCTCCTCATATTTTATCTGGAGTTTGTTATATATGTATTGAAGGATAGGAATTTAGACTTTTTTTTTTACATATAAAATCATTTGTAAAGAACTCACTCAAGGGTAGGGGGGAGTGGGTGGGGGGGGGAAGGTAGACAACTGTAATTGAACAACAATAAAAGAAAAGAAAAAAGAAAAAAAAGAACCTCAAATGATTCCACTCCAGGAAGACAAAAAATCCAATTAAGAAATGGGCAAAGGACCTAAACAAACACTTCTATAAGGAGGACATACAGAGGACCCAGAGACATGTAGAAAGATGCTCAGGATCACTGGCCATCAGAGAGATGCAAATTAAAACCACTATGGCATACTACTTCACACTGATGCGAATAGCCATAATAAACAAATTCTAGCACTGGCGGGGTTGTGGAAAAAAGAGAATCCTAGTGCACTGTTGGTGGTAATGCAGACTGGTGCAGCCACTGTGGAAAACAGTGTGGAATTTCCTCAGAAAACTAAAAATGGAATTGCCTTTTGACCCAGCAACACCATTGCTGGGATTATATCCTATGGATCCTGAAACACTAATTCAAGAGAAACTACACACCCAATGTTTACAGAAGCACAATTTACAATAACCAAATGCTGGAAGCAACCTAAGTGCCCACCAGTAAATGAGTGGATCCAAAAACTGTGGTATATTTACAGAATATAATACTACACAGCAGAAAGAAAGAAGGCACTCTACCCTTCATGACAGCAAGGATGGATCTGGAGAGCATTATGCTAAGTGAAGTAAGCCAATAGGTGAAACACAAATACCATATGATCTCACCTATAAGTGGAACCTAATCAACAAAACAAACAGGGGAGCAAAATATAACCAGAGACACTGAGTTAAGAACAATCTGACAGTAACCGGAGGGGTGATGGGAGGGATTATTGAGTGCATCAGGGAAAAGGGTTGTCAAAGAACTTATATAAAGGACACTTGGGGAAAGCCAAAGGCAGGTAGGATCAAGGGTGGGAGGTGGGGATGACTGAGGTGGGAGGGATGGTGGGGGGAAAATGGAGACAACTGTACTTGAACAATGATAAAAAAATAAGAAAATTATTCTATCTTCCATTCCTTAGATTTAGAATTCTGTTGGTGGGTTTGAACCTTGAGTAGTTTATACATTTAAATACAAGATCATGAAAATCAGTGACACTAGAGATCCCAGCTCTGTAACATTGCTGTACATAAACATGTATCTGACCACCAGAGAAGACAGCAGATGTATGCAGAGAAAAATTACCATGTTTCTTAGCTTCTGAAGAGTGTCTGGTGCTGTCTTAATAATTAATTTTACTAATGTGAAGGTGACGCTATTTTGTTTCTAAGAGTAATATAGAGGCTAGTAGAAATTTTATACCTTTTATGTCTTGTCCTTGGTGACATTCTCCAGACTGGCACCACACGGAACTGTTAATTAAATATCCAGCAACCATACAGTATAAATTAATTTATGACATTAGAAGGTACATGAATTTCTCAGTTGGGCCAATTACCAGGTGGTTTCCTTTAATCTCCATTTACAGGCACAATTCCATGGTTAGGGCTCTGGGAGGGAGAGCACTAGTGGGCAGCCCAGGATTCCAGAGCACATGTTGGGGGAGGGCATTTATGAACTTGGCTGTATGGTTTCCTAAGTCCCTTTATGGTGGTGCCAGTCTAAATACTTCCATTCAAAATAGAGAAAACTGAGGCATTTAATGTGTAATTCAGTCCAAAACTCAACTTAACTGGAAATAAATACTCAGTGACCTGAACTGTATGGTTAATAGACACTGTTCTCCCTCTGCCAAGGGTGGGATTATGTAGTCATGGCACATGAAGACCATGGCTATGTTTTCAGAAAGTGCTATTTCCAGTGTTATAATATTTCCAGAGCTAATATTTTTATTATATAACCATGTATCTATGTACAGTAGTGGGTAAGGCAGCTGAAATAACCAAGTGGACTAGGTCTAGTCTTTTTAATTTGGTCATTAGATAAGTGAAACTTGTATTTTCACATTAGCAATCCACCAATCACTTTCCCCATTTTGAGCTGCATGGAGATAACCCTAGTTTGGTGCATGCCAGAGGCTCTGATAATCTTCTCTCATCACAATAACATGGGTGCTGGCTCTGGGCTCAGCATTGCAAGTAAATTATCATCTTTAGCAGCCAAAGAAAAACATATTTGCATGTCTATATGATGGTCCATTGGGTCACATGATATAATAGATTTTCTTTGATTGCTTTAGGATTTTTATGATTTTGGGTAATTGAGGCATTGGTGTAACATTTGAAGGGATGATTATATCAAGGTGAATGATAATTACTGTAGTATTTGTTTCTGAATAAACACTAAGAATATTAAAAGGGAGTATAGAAATCTAATTATGGTGTACTAAGAGCATAACAGTTGTTACCTGACACAGCCATGGTGTTTCTCTTTTTGTTTGTGGCAAATGCTTAGAATGGGATAATGGGAGTGTGATAATAGAATGTATAACATGTTTAAAACTTTTCAGGAAATGAATCTCAATAGGTGAAGCACAGGGGTCTTATTTCATCATGCTAATAAAATATATGAAGATTTATTTATTTATTTATTTATTTATTTATTCAATATGAGTATTTAGTGATGTCTCAGGCAACCTGAGTCATGGAGGTTTGGAGAGGGGCAGTAAGAAAGACCTGCCCTTTTGTTGGCCACACAGCTGAAGGAGGGCCTTGGACCTCATATTCTTTATTGTACCTGGGGCAGCTAGCATCATGCCTGGGATGTGTTAAATAAGTTGTGAGGTGCAGGTGAGTGGATTTCTCATCTAATTTCATTCTGTTCTTCCATTTCTCTTCTTGGAATGTGGGAAGAGTGATTTGAGATCAAATGAAAAAACATCGAGCTGCCATAAAGTTGTTCATACAGGATTACTCTGGTTTGGGATTCCTTGGGGGTAGCTCTGATTTGTACTAAGCTAGTGCTTCTATCTACATTTAGGTCTTGGTTTTCACCGACACCCTTCATCAGACTGAGGAAGGTCATGCCCATTCTTTGTTTTCTGGCAACTGTCATTATGGTGGATGTTAGATTTCTTTCAAGTGCTTTTTGCATATTTATCCAGATGATCATGTGTGTGTATGTGTGGGTATGTGTGTGTGTGTGTATTTTTTTAATCTACTGAATTAAATTAACTGGTTTTCAAATGTTAAACCAACCTTATATTCCTAGAATTAATCAGGATACATATATCACATTTTTATATACAAAGTCTATCCAGAAAGTATCCAGTCATGTAATATGAAAAATAGAGATATTTATTGAAGAGGGTACAAGATACAATAAACATTGTACATAGGACAATGATACCTCAGTCCCCTTCAAAGTAGGCACCTTGGAACCTTACACAGTTTTCCCAGTCACCATCAGCTGTCCTGTTGTATTTTTCTGAATATCATCCATGGTCTGAAATCTTTTTCCTTCAAAGGTGATTTAGTTTTTGGAAGAGCCAGAAGCTACAGGGCACCAAATCTGGGTTGTAGGGAGCTGAAACATCTGGGTGATTTGATGTTTTGCCAAAGAACTTTGCATGAGGTGTGATACATGAGCAGACACATTGTAGTGATGAAGCTGCCAATCACCAATTGCCCATAGCTGTAGACTTTCACATCTGAATAGTTTCCACAGAGGAATGTTCAAGATTAACACAAAATTTGATGCACATTCATTGCTCTACTCACTCAGTCACTTTGAATGAGATGGCCACCCAGTACACATGCTCACTCAATGGTATCTACCAACCCTATGGGATGAACCCGTGGGTGTACTTCACTAGTACAGTGAAATTGTCATTGTTCACACATGTGCATTTTAGTCCACCCTTCTTGGCTGCCAGGTTACATCAAAGTGAGGCAAACCATTCTCACTATATTATCAATGGTTGAACTCACATACAGACACTGTATATTACATATAAATACATTATATCTACATTTTCTCTCCACATACATACATAATTACCCTATACATATAAATATGTATAATTGATACATATAATATATGTATAATTCCATTTTATATATAACATACATTAAATAGGTTTTATTTAATACATATATATTATATATCTGATATATTTTATTAGATATAATGTATTTTATGCATCACATAAACACATATATTTGATATAATATATAATATATTTGATATTTGATATAATATGAATTTTATATATATTATATATACTTTATATGTAATATACACATATACACACATACACTTTGTGCCGCTGGGAAATGACAGATAATTTTGAGTCTCTAAGTGGAAAATTAGCATATGACTAGTGTTTTGGGAGTGCTGTCATGTGAACAGTCCATAGATATGGTGAGCTGATAGAAGACATTCATTCAGAGATTACTGGAGAAGTCCTGTGAAGTAATGATGAGAATGTGAATATACATAGTGTACTTTAAATTGCTCTAAATTTATAATTTTTAGACCAGTCCTGCTTATGCTGAGGGTAAGTCCTTGAGGACCTGTTCCATGTCATATATTATTATAACTTCCACTTTTTACTAAAGCACTTAATATCTGCATCTATAATAAATATTCCTGCTTTATTTATATATAATATTATTCACATAGAAACCCAAACTTCCATCTCTACACACAAAACAATTTAACTCTTTTAAAAAGGATTTTATTTATTTATTTAGAGAGTGGGAAAGGGAGGGAAAAAGAGAAGGAGAGAAATATGGATGTGTGAAACAACAATCAGTTGGCTCTCACATGCTCCTAACTGGGGACCTGGCCTGCAACGCAAATCCTGAGCAGGAATCAAACCTGTGATGTTTCAGTTTGTAGGCTGGTGCTCAACCCATTGGGCCACATTAGCCAGGGCCAATTTGTCAATTCTTTAAATTTATTTTAGTAAAGTTTGTAATAGGCATTTTCAGACATGAGTTTCTTTAACTTCTTTCAAACTAACTTGGAGTGAGTCATTTTCATTTCCAGCTATAGAACAAGAAAGGATCCAAAGGTTGTTAATTAGCTGCATCACCCTTCATTTCAAAACAGCAAAAGACTTTGAAACCAATTAAAAAAGGACTCACTGAACTGTGCTCTGGCAGATTGTGCAGTTGGGACTTTCATTTGGGTGAACAAGACATGTCTTTGACAGCTTAGTCCTGGCATTTCAGAAGCACCATCCTTGTTAGAACACACCAGAATATAGTCCTATTCACACACCACCATGCCTGTGTGATGCTCTGCATGTACGTTTCTTCTGAAGGGGACCTCAGGAATATCTGGTGTTAAAGCTCTGAAAGTCTAGTTCAAACATAAAGGTGAGCAAAATTAAAAAGAAGTAATTTCTGAGCAGAGATGATTACATATATACCAATTGTACACTATTCTTTGGTGACAACATCTCTTTTATTTTAATGTATTATCTGTGTCTAAACTTTATTATTGGCATTTATTCACTGTCTCTTGTGTGATCAGTAAAGACACTGACTTTTTCTTACAGTTTCTTGAGATGTAGAAAAATGCAAATTGAAATTATTAATTTCAATATAATGCATTTTGTGTTGTGATAAAAGTATACATTAATTGTATATTAACTTGCATATACACTTGATTGGAACATAGGGAAGTTGATGAGTTTTAGTAGCATGAGTGATTAGTTCCCTGAATGCACCCTGAAAACTTATATTTATGTTATTAGAGTTCTTCTCTCTTTAGCCCCCTGGATTCTGGATTTTCCCTCTACCACTCTAGGAACGTGGCTGCTTGCACAATGGTGAATGAAACTCTTTAACGACAAACCTGCTTGTATTTTCTGAATTCTGATTTCAGCTTCTGACACCACTGAACATCACCTGTTCCTTGAAATTCAGTGGTTCCAGTTACCACTTTTTCAGTTGTACCTATTTCATCATCTGTAAAATGAAATTATAATAATAAAAACAACAGATACTTACTGCACACCCAGCATGATTCCAAGCATTTTAATTATATTAATTCATTTAATTTTCTTGACTGTTGGGAACCTCCCTGCCTGGTTTCAGAAGCTGTAATCCCTGCCAAGGCTAAGGCTGAGGGAGTGACTGTGGACCATAAGCCACCAAGGAGACAAAAACTTATCTCCCTGGAAGGAGCACCGCTTCTGCTCCTTTTATTTCATCCATAACTGGCCCCCAATGCTTGGTCAGTTAGCCAATTATGGGTAAGATTCCCCAAGGGGGGAACGACCTAAGATAGCCATGATCACATGGGAGGCCTCCAAAGAAGGACTTTGGGGGCTACAGCAAAAGGGGGTGATGGACCCTCACCCCCCCAGCTTTGGCAAAGCCTGAGTCCTCATTCCATTTGCGAGAAAATCTCCTAATCTCTTGGCTGCCTTATTTCCCTTGCTCCACCTAAACCTGAAACAATGACAGAGGGTGCTGCAGCCCTGTGCTAAAAAGGGTGGGTTCCCCAGGTGATCAGGCCTAAGAAAGAATATGTAAAATCCTGTGAAACCTGCTTTGTTTAGAATGCTCTCAATTAAATGATAAGGGTCCAAACAAGAAGTAAGTTTGTTCCTCAAAGTTGTATAGCTCTTTAGCTATCTGACCCTGACTCAAAATAGGCCCTCAGAGTTCCTTGTTATCTATTGCTTGATCCTTACTTTCTGGCAATGATTAATGAGCTTTACCTGAATTCCTGTGTAAAAGAACCCAATAAAAGCCCATGAGGAAAAGGCTCTTGGCCCTTCTCCTGTGAGAGATTGGCCACCTTTCCTTCCCAAGCAGATCATGTCTTGGTAGACTTATTCTCATCTGTGGCAGCCAGGGGGGCCCTGTGGGCAGAGCCCCCCCACACACACTTGACAGGCTCATGAGTTTGTTGTATTATAATTCCCATTTTATAGATGAGGAAATCAAGGCACAGGAAGTTAGGTCTGAGGCTAAGTTGCTCAAACAGATCCTAATATAGTTCAGAGTATTAAGTTGAAACATATTGAATGATAAACTTCAGTCCTCCTTGTTTCTCTACTGAGACTGCTTTGTCCTAAGTTCAGTCTTATTTATCTGACACTCGGCAAGTTGAGTCAACAGTTTGTCCTCCTGTTTCTGCTCCTTAAATAAGTATGAACATTTCTGAAGTTCCTTTTAAGGCGTCTTACAGTCTCCATACTCCCCCCCCCCCGCCCCCGGCCTAAATGTGTGTCTTTCACCTGCTGTGTATGTGGTGGCACCCTATCCTCATTTAATTGATTTCCACATGATTATTCTTAAAGGCTCAAACATTACTTCAACCTTGAGATGGTACAGGTATTTTTACTCATACCTTCACATTTAAGGGTCATGCAGTTTAGTGGCCATGTTGAAGGCTTTCTCCACCCAAGTTTCGTCCCCAGGAGCACTTGTTTGGCCCACTTAGTGAGCTACCATCTTCATTCCTCCAGCCTGGCCTCCTTGTGGATATCAGATCACTTTTCTGATTCATAGTTGTCATTATATCCTCTAAGGTGTGCTGGCCTTCAGTGACTGACCATACAGTCCAACAGACTTCTCATTCCTGTTTCCAGTTCTTCTCTTGGCTCCCACTCTGTTCAGCGTGGATACCTCTGAGCTTTCCCCAACCCTGTCTTTATAGGAGAAAATCCATTAATCCTTCAACACCCTAGTGAGATTAGTGCCTTTAAGAAAACATTTATAATTTCCTCATGCTTTCTGCTCTCTTGTGGATTCATTGCTTTGTCTCATAATGATTCATGCTCTTATCTTTCTGTTTCTATGGGATGGAATGTGCTTTGAGCTCAGAAGCTGTAATTTACATTTGAGCCTCTGCACTAAACAGCCTGGCCTTATGAATATATTCAGTGGCTGCTGCTCAAACTTCATATAATTATGAAGATAGTGAATGAGAACATTGTGATCATTTGCTGGTATAATTTTTGAGATGGTGAATGAAGTGCTTTTTATACTTTGTCAAAAAGTACCTCTTTCTGCAAGAATGACTGTTTTAGAGAAAATGAGAAGTGTTCCTGAGAATTGAGTCTAATTTCAGGGCTAATCTGCCTGTTTCTGAAATTGAGTGCTTTTTTCAGGACCTCACGCTTTACCTGTCATAAGTTGTTAAGTCATTGCAAGGTCATTTTTATTGAAAGCTCAGAGTTTTCTGTTTTCTCAGTTCTCACTTGAAACATCTGTTCTTAGACTTGTCTCATTTCAGGAGAAAGGAGAATCCTTTTGTACTGTTTGTGGGAATGCAGACTGTTGCAGTCACTGTGGAGGGCAGAATGGAGATATCTCAAAAAATTAAAAATGGATCTGTCTTTTGATCCAGTGATCCCACTTTTGGGTATATACCAGAAGGAACCCAAAACACTAATTTGAAAGAATATAAGCACCCCTATGTTCATTGTAGTATGATTTACAATGGTCAAGAATGGAAGTAGCCCATGTCCATTAGTAGATGAGTGGATAAAACAACTATGGGATATTGACACAATGGAATACTACTCAGCTGTAAAAATGAAGAAAATTTTACCCTTTGCAACAACATGGATGGACAGAGAGAACATTATGCTAAGGGCAATAAGCCAGTCAGAGAAAGATAAATAACATGATTTCACTCATATGTCAAATGTAATGAACAAACTGGACTAACAAGCAAAATAGAGACTCATAGATGGAGAGTAGTTTGACAGTTATAGAGGACAGATTAGGGGCTGGAGGAATTGAGCAAAGAGGAAAAAGGACTAATGGACATGGACAACAGAATGGTGACTGCAGCGTATAAGAGGGATAAATGTCAATGGGAATAAATATAATAAAATAAATGAATAAAAATAAACATAAAATATAATTATGTAGCTTCATGAGAAAAGTTGACCCAGCCCCTCTTCTGTTAAGTGAGGATAAATGAGATAACAGTACTTCATAGAGTTTTGATGAAGAGGAAAGATAGCTCTTGGAAAGTACCTAACACTGAACCTGACACACTGTATCAGATAAATGAAAACTTGTCCTTGAATTTGCTGTGTGTTCTTATATTACTGTTTAATTATAATTACTAATTTTAATTCTAGAATACTTGCTGTTAAAAATCTTGCTGTCTGATTCCTGTGGCTAAGACTTCCAATACTAGATTGAATAGAAGTGGTGAAAGTGGACACACTTGTGCTGTTCCTGATCTTAGTGGGAAAGCTTTTATATTTTGCCCATTGAGTATGATGTTGGATGTAGACTTCTCATATATGGCCTTTATTATGTTGAGGTATGTTCCCTCTACTTTAACTTGGCTGAGTGTTTTTTATCATAAATGGCTATTGTATTTTATCTAATGCTTTATTGATATGATCATGTGATTTGTGTCTTTCCTTTTGTTTATGTGATATATTCTGTTTATTCATTTGTGAATATTGTACCATACTTGCACCCCTAAGATGAATCTCACTTGGTCATGGTGCACAATGTTTTTAATGTATTGCTGGATTCCATTTGCCAATATTTTGTTCAGAATTTTAGCATCTATGTTCATCGGTGATATTAACCTATAGTTTTCTTTATTTGTTGTGTCATTTTCTGGTTATGGGATTTGGATGATGCTGGCATCTTAAAGAGAGTTTGGGCATCTTCCCTCTTCTTGGATTTCTTGTAATAGTATGTGAAGGATAAAGGTTAGCACTTGCTTAAATGTTTTGTAAAATTCTCCTGTGGAACTGTTTGATCCAGAGTTTTTGTGTGCTGGAAGATTTTTGATTACTACTTTGATTCCGCCAGCTATTATTGGTCTGTTCATGCTTTCTGCTTCTTTATTCAGTTTCGGAAGATTATATTGTTCTAGAAATTTGCTCATTTCACACAGGTTTTCAAATTTCTTGTCACAGAGTGGTTTGTGGTAATTTCTTACAGTCTTTTGTATTTCTGTTGTATCTGTCCTCTTAATCTTTTCTCGTTTTGTTTATTTGGGCCCTCTCTCTTTTTTTTCTTGATTAGTCTGCTTAAATACTTGTCAATTCTGTTTATCTTTTCAAAGAACCAGCTCCTGGATTTATTGATCCTTTGAATTGTTCCTTTAGTCTTTATGTCATTTAATTCTATTCAGACCTTGGTTATTTCATTCCTTCTACTTGCTTTGGCCTTCATTTGTTTGTTTTTTCCCCCAGTTTTTGTCTATGTAGGATTAGGTTGTTTATGTGAAATGATTCTATCATTTTTAGGTAGGCCTGTATCACTATGAACTTCCCTCTCAAGACTGCCTTCTCTGTGTCCCATTAATTTTGGACTATTGTGAGTTCATTTTCATTTGTTTCCAGATACTTTTTGATTTCTTCCTTGATCTCATTATTAACCCATTCATTGTTTAGTAGCGTGCTATTCAGTCCTCATGAATTTGAGTGTTTTTGAGTTTTCCTTGGGGTTGGTGTGTAGTTTCATGTCATTGTGGTCTGAGAAAATGCTTCCCATGATTTGAATTTTCTTGAATTTATTGAGGTTTGTTTTGTATCCTATCATGTGGTATATCTTTGAAAATGTTCCATGTTCATTTAAGAAGAATATATGTTTTGCTTCCTTGGGATGAAAGGTTCTACATGTATATCAGTTAAGTCCATTTGACAGAGGACATTGTTCAATACTGCAGTGTCCATGTTGATATTTTGCTTGGAAGATCTATCCATTTTTCACAACTGGGTTTTAAAATCCCCTAGTATAAATGTGTTGCTGTCTATATTTTTCTTGAAGTTCTCCAAGATTTTTCTTATATATTTGGGTGCTCCTATGTTGATTGCATATACGTTCATGTTTATTTCTTCTCATTGGATTCTTCCCTTGAGTATTTTTAATTGTCCTTTGGTGTTTCTTTTTATGGCCTCTTTAAAAAAATGTCTATTTTGTCTCATAAAAGTATTGCTACTCTGGCTTTTTTTTCTTATTTTTCTTGGAATATTTTTTCCAACCTTTCACTTTCAGTCTGTATAGGTCTTTTGTTCTGAGGTGGTTCACTTGTAGGCAGCATATCTGTGGATTATGTTTTCTTACCCATTCAGCTACCCTATATCTTTATATTGGAACTTTTAAACTATTTACATTTAAGGTTATTATTGATAGGTACTTTTATTTGCTAACTTACTTCCTTTGTACCTGTGTTCCCCTCTCTCTCTCACTCTTTTTTCCCCTTTTCTTAAGGCAGACCTTTTACCATATCTTGCAGTGCTGATTCGTGTAGGTATACACTTTCAGTCTTCTTTTTCTTTGGGAATCTCCTTATTTCATTTTCCATTTTAATTGAGAATCTTGCTGAATGGAGCAGTGTTGTTTGCAAGCCTTTACTTTTCATCACTTGGAATATTTCTTGTCATTCCCTTCTGGCTTGTAGCATTTCCATCAAGAAGTCAGCTGCTAGCTTTATTGGGTCTCTGTCTGTGTGTTACTTCCTGTGTCTCCCTTTCTGCCTTCAAGATTCTCTCATCGCTTTTGTATTTTGCCATTTTAATTGTGATGTGTCTTGCAGTGGGTCTCTTTGGGTTCCTCTTGATTGGGATCCTCTCTGCTTCTTGCACTTGTGTGACATTTTCTTCTCATGAAATTAGGGAAGTTTTCCATCATTACTTTTTCAAACAGGTTTTCTATCCTTTGTTCCTCTTCTTCTTCTTCTGGTATCCCTATTATATGGATATTGCTACATTTTATGTTGCCCTCCTGTTCCCTTAACACCTCTTTGTTATTTCTGAGTCTGCTTTCCTTTTCTTGCTCTTTCTGGGTGTTTCTTTCTATCTTGTCCTCCAGCTCACTGATCTGATCCTCTGCTTCATCTAGCCTGCTTTTGATTCCTTTTACTGTGTTATTTCATTCAAAAATTGTATTCT